>VZSG01001727.1:9696-21111 GCA_013398315.1 Nothoprocta pentlandii
GAAAGGAAAGGAAAGGAAAGGAAAGGAAAGGAAAGGAAAGGAAAGGAAAGGAAAGGAAAGGAAAGGAAAGGAAAGGAAAGGAAAGGAAAGGAAAGAAGAGGGGGGTGATTATGTTTGATTTGGACAAGCCCACCCCAAGCTGGTGCAAATTCCACCTGCAGATCTCATTGCAGTGCATGATGCAAAGAGGTCAAGATACAACCAAAAAACCCAGCAATTTCATGCTCAGTTAAGGCCAATATTTTGGATTTTCCACGGGATTATTCCTAATGAAATTGTGCTTTCTTCTTTGCAGGCACAGGAGATGACTTACTGGGCAACACAGTAAATTAATTGAATCAATTAAATTTGTTTTCATCAATTAAAGCAAAAACAACAACAAGAACAAGAGTCCTAATTCTTGTTAAATTCTTTGGTTTAGCAGCAAATTGGCAGCACAGAGTAATGTCACTCAGAGAGTATCACGGGCCTGCCAGGGAATCCAGCTTTCCCCAAATTGCTCATCGTCACAATAAAATGAGAGCTGGATGCTGCTGAAATCCATGCAGCATTCCAATACGTTATTTCAGTTCACCATTGGAGAGAAAAAAAACAAAAGATTCCCTGCACGTTGTGGGAAAAATCAATTTAAAATTTCACAGCCAGGAAGACTGAGGTAAAGAGTGGCGATCTGATTTGTCCTTGGTTGCAGCATTATAAATATTTGCATTTAATATGTGAGAAGACATTAGGAAGTCTTTTTTCCCCTTAAATCCACCCTCGTAGGACTCATAAATTTTGACACAGGTACTGAAAATATGTCAGAATGTCATTTTTCTTACCCTTAAACCCACCCTTGAAGATGCAACCCATGAATTTTGATACCAAGCCCCATACAAGCAAAGCATACAATTTTACCACAATTTTAATTTTTAATTCGGGGGGAAATTTTTAACAATTATTTTTAAAATTAAACAGAAGCCCTGAAAAATAAAATAAAAACGAAACAGCATTTGCCCACCACTCACCTGCCATAGAAAAAGCGGAGCGCTTCTCGTGGTGGTGCAGAGTGTCCCGGATGGAGCAGGAGAGCTGCTGGTTTGCAGCCTGGCTGAGGACCACGGTGCTCTCGGCCTCGAAGAGGCCATTCGCGTCCCGAGTGACCTTCTCGGAGCTGGAGGGCAGCAGCTCACCCTGGTTATCCGTCCACCGCACCTGAGGTTGGGGGTACCAGCCGGTGCCCCGGCACGCCACCCGGACGCCGCTGGACTCATAGCTCTCGAGCAAGATGAGCGGGGCCGAGCCGGCAGCTGGAGGAAAGCAGAGCATCCTATACTATTTCCTGTGGAAATCAAGCCTTTCCTCTGGCTGAGAAGAGAGAATGAACCCCAATATTGGAGATACCCCTATTCTTCGGGGTCGCATGGACGTCTGAGCTGTCAGTTGCAACCAGAAGTTGCAGCACGGTGTTTCTTACCACCTGTTTTGCCACCTGTTTTGCATGATCCAAAGCAATCTGCTCTGGAGACTCACTTCAAGTCTGACCACTCAAACATACCCAGGTGCGCTGAGACCTTCTTCTTTCATTTCCTCACTGCATTTTCTCTTGCACCCATTAACAATGTAAAAATAGCACTAGTGGGTAGGAAATCTCCTGAGCTCCTCACCACTGCCCAATGGATATATTTTGCACTCCAAGAGATCTTCGTTAGGAGGAAAAAGAAGGGATTTGGTAAAGTTCTGCTCCAAAATGACTCCCTAAAATTGCCACAGGGATGAGTGACAGATAGGAGCAGCTTCATCTAAGGGCAAGCAAAATGGAGATATTGAGACCCATCTGGCAGCAGAAAGAGGGATGCCAGCTACAGACCTGTCACCTTCAGCTCCAGGACCGCCTCCTCGTAGCCTAAATCGGCATGAACAAAGCAAGTGTAATTCCCTTCGTCGGACAGTCGGATGCTGAAGATCTTCAAGTCCACTCTGCCATTGTCAAGGCCACCCCGCAGCAGCTCGGTGCGCCCTTGGTACTGCGACATTTGCTCACCGTGCTGGTCCATTCCCGCCTTGTAGCGGTGCACGAAAGGTAGGAAGTGCTCCCGAAACCACGTCACCTCCATGGCCCGGGCGCTCTGCTCCGGGGCCAGGCGGCAGGGCAGCACCACATCCTGCCCCACGGCGGCTGCCACGGACTGCACTGGTACTGTCACCCGGAACGGAGCTGAGGAAAGCAACACGAAGCGACAGGAGGATGGTGCCCGGAGCTGACCCCGCCACCGCTCCGGTGCTCCGAGCGCACCATCCTGCGTTGAGGGATGTCAATATGGAATTGCAGTTGAGCCAATATGAAGGTTTTCTGCCCAGAAAGGGCAGTGGGTGCTCCACCTTCTCTGTTTGCTGGGAATGCAAGATGGAAACGGCAGCAAGCATTTAACTCATGTCCCCCATCTTATTCACCCACCGAGGCTGTGCAAATGCCACAGTGGTATGGCTAGAAGGACAAAAATAAGGATCTGCTATTTTTTATGTCACTACTCTACACTTAAATGGACCGTTGGGAGCAGCTTTAAGGACGAAATTCTGTCTCGAAGCAATTTGCTGGAGACTGGTGGGACCATGGGAATCCTTACCTGACTGCAGCTGTTGAAGGGGGAGGGCAAAAATGCAAATAAAACCGAGCAGAGAGCAGCTGGCACAGAGCAAAACGGCCATCCTCCTTGCTGGCCCCGAGCAGGAGCTAAGAAAGGAGAGAGCAAAGGAGAACAGTGTTCTTTAAAAAAAAAAATTAAAAAAAAAAAGAGGGGGACACAATTTATGCTAAAAAGGGATAAATGCTGGTTTTAGCTCTTTTTTTTCCTTTTTTTTTATTAAGGCCCGTAAATGGTCATTTGCTAGTTAAAGTTGCACTCAGTTTTCCTGACCTTGCTTTGCATGCATTACTTCACATGCAAAGGAGCCCGAGGAGCATGAAAAGTTGGAGCAGTTTCCCACGGGGAAGCAAAAGATGAGCTCCACCATCTCCTCGGGTCCCACGAAAATGCAGCCAAGAGAGCGATGGTCATTTTAACGGGCATACCTTACTCGGCTTATTCAGCCTTCAGAGCTAGGGAAGTGCGGGGAGAAAACACCAGGCTGCAGAGGGGTTACAGCCGCGGAATTTAGCTGCTCAGACCGCAGGAAAATGCGGAACTGGGATAACCAACACGCTAACACAACCCACCAGCAAGAGGGCTATCACGCTGCAGGAAATTCCTGCTAAGCCAGATGGACTGCGGAACTGCAGGACCACTTTAGCAGAGACCAGAGGAAGCGATTGCAATCAGGAGTTTTCCGAGAAAGAGATGCCGCTGACCCAGGAACCTCCCACGGCCCAGGATGCTTTCTAGGGAAGTGGTGGAGCTCCTCACAAGCCGTCGTACAAGCAGCCAACAGGCTTAGCTGCCACTCCCCAAGAGTTTCCCCTCTCCGGAGATCAAGCATAAACCTTATCGTCGTCTCCCAGGATCACAGCTCTCCTCCGCTGGCACTTCCCCAGTGAAAGCGAAAGGAACTCGGCACCACCCCGGCTTGACTCCGGAAATGTTCTCTTCAAACGAATTCTGCAGACCTGGCATTGACGTCACTCCGCTTCCTGCTTTTGCCCAGGGAACGAAACACAGCAAGCGCTTCCCTGAAAGCGTTTCCCCTCTGCTGAGAAACCCTGGCTGTTGGGGGTGGTATGGCCAGTAAAAGCTGCTTGGACACGAGGTCTCTGCCTTTTGCTAGCTTGTCCCCACCAAGCATTCATCTCTTGGCAAGCAGGATGGGATCCTGTGCCCTTTTCCTGTCCATCCAGGAGATTTCTGCCTCACCACAACTTCGGAATGCTCTGCTGACTACACAACCGGGAATGCACAGACCTTGCTTGCTTGTACCAGGTGCCTACAGCTACCAACGCAGCGCCCTGTCCGTGCTACCGTGTAGACTCCAGTTATCCCTGAATCAATTCCACAGATCCAGCCTGTCCCCAGTTCTGTCTTCCTGAGTCCCTTCCCCATCACCAGGTGTCAGAGCAGCACATGAGAAGGAAACAAATGTGAATTTTGGAGTGATTTCACAGAGCAGGGTCATGGCCACCTTGCCAAGGGCCAAGGCGAAGCAAAGCCACTAGGTCCAAGAGCAACAGCTTGGAGAATGGTGAGATTGGATGCAAAGCCCAGCACAAGCCAACTTTGCCTGCAGGTTGAGCAATCTGGACAACTCACTGCCTGCGAGCATCTCCACCAGCATCTCCAGAATTGATCAACAGCATAAGAAATCTGAGCAGGCAGTAGCTGTAATAGCCCAGACCTCTTTCGTTCCACCACCACTTCAAGACGAATGCAGCTATGGTGCCCTCTATGTCAGCCCTAAGCTTGGCTTAGACCAGGGGAACTTCTTCCCGGGGCCTACTGATCTGCAGCTGGTGTTCTTGAGCAACATCCTGCCTGACCTGAGGTGGCTCCCGGATTAATCAGCCCTGCCTGGGCTCTGTAGTCCCTGCCGCAAGGAGATAGAGCTGCTCTTGGTGGTTCAGCAGGCTTATCATCAACCTGCAGCTGACCAGGGGGAGGCGTGGAAATCCCAGAGCGTAGGAACTGCATCTTCACAAACAGCTCCACGGTGCCCCGCAGGAACTCGGGGAGACTAATCCCAAGACAGACTAAACGCAATGCAAGGATTAAACGAGATCCCTTGATCACGTCTGAGTGTGGGGAGCTGTCACCAAGCCAATGGCTGAAGGATCCATCCAGTAGCCTCCTCTCCTGGAGTCCCCACAGGGGAGTGCTGGCCATCTACAAAGCACCCGAATGTCATGACTCTTTCATCACTCTCTCCACTTCTCCCAGCATTTGGCACTGAGTCTCATCATCTGCTTCCAAACGGGAATCTTGTTGAGCAACGTCCTGCAGATTTTCTGCAGACATGCAGGTCCCTGAACTGGAGATGGCCCACACTATTGAAGTGGAAGACAGGAGTGAAAAAGGTGAGTCAAAGAAGGGAAGAAAGGGATCTTATCCTCCGCTTGAGTGAAAGTTGCGTTCTCTCTGTGATGTGGAAGAAACACATCGTGGGTCAACACAGTCAAGGTTGTCCTAGCCTGGGCTTGCCATGAGCAAGATGTGGTTGAGATGCGGTAGTCAAGTGGACACTCTTGTGAACCCTGCATCAAAGATGTCCAGGTAGAGAAACAGAATCATAGAATCATAGACTGCTTAAGGTTGGAAGGGACCTCAGAGGTCATCTAGTGCAACCCCCTGCTCACGCAGGGTCACCCAGAGCACGGGGCACAGGGCTGCGTCCAAGCGGGTTTTAGAGATCTCCCGAGATGGAGACTCCACAGCCTCCCTGGGAAGTCTGTTCCAGGGCTCTGTCACAGAACATTTGGAGGCTTGGACTGGCTTCTCTGTGAGCTAGTTTGTGCCCGCTTGGAAGCATCAAGACATCACTGAGATTGGGGCAATCCAGTGCCAGGGATTTTTCACCACATTGGAGACACTTGGGACAGTGAGGTGCAGACCTGGGCCACCATGCGTCCCACCTTCTTCAGCACTACGCTTCCTAAGGGTCTTCTCCTCCTCTGTTCCCAGTGCATGTCACCCTGGACCCAGACACTGCCAACCCCTTCCTGGTCCTAGCAGAGGATCATCGCGGCGTGAAGCGAGGAGACACATGGGCCTTGCTCCCCGACAGCCCAGAGAGGTTCAGCACTGAGCCCTGCGTGCTGGGCTGCCCAAGCTTCACCGTGGGACAGCACCACTGGGAGGTGGCAGTGGCTGACGGTGGGGACTGGTGGGCCACTGGGGTGGCTGAAGGATCCATACGGAGGAAGGGTGTCCTCCAGCTTTCTCCTGAAGAGGGCATTTGGGCCGTGGGGCAGTGGTTTGGGCAGTACCACGCTTTCACCCACCCTGACTGGACCCCCCTGAATCTCCGTCAGTCCCCCCGGATTATTCAGGTGGCCCTGGACTGCAACAGTGGGCAGGTGGCTTTTGCCGACGCCGAAGACGGAACCCTCATCTTTGCTTTCTCCCTCTGTCCGAAACCCAGCGAGCCCCTGCACCCGTGGCTCTACATTGGGAGCAATTCATGGCTTGCGCTGTATCCCTGATGTGGCAGTGCCGCCGATGGCCATGGGGCTCCTCCTCCGCAAAAACACAACATAGCTCTTCTATCGGTAATCCCTATAGCTATCGGGATAGAGGGAATATTTCCCATAGCTCACAGTCCTCTAACTATTCCCTAAACCTATACGGGGTGTACAGGGATACAGCTCTTCTATAGTCCTCCTCTATAGCTATAAGCATACACACAGAGATATAGCTCCCGGATAGATAGTCCTTGGAGCCACCAGGCTAGATAGAGATATAGCTCCTCCTTAGCTATTCCCTAGAGGTATAGATATACTTGTAGGGCTATAGCACCTCTATAGCTGTTCACTAGAGCTAGGTGGATATAGGGAGTATTCCCTGCAGCTACAGGGATAGGGATATAGCCGTAGGAAACAACTACAGAGGAGTGTGTGTTCCTCCTCCTCAGGGAGGATCCCAACGATGTTCCTCATCTTTTCCCTGCTTTTGGATCAGCTCCCCGACTCATTTCCAGCTCTCGCTGCCTTGGGCATGGGCATATTCTCTTCCTTCCAGCTTCTCACCAGAGCTTCTATAACAAATCCCGAGTGCTATTTCTGTCTGTGATGCGGGGTGCCCTTCATCCCACCTGCCTTTTTCGTAGTCCAGCATTTTGCACAGGCATCCGCAGAGCCTAAGCATTAAAAATCAATCAATCAATCAATCAATCAATAAATCAATCAATAAATAGATTGATAAATAGATAAATAAATAAATAAACAAATAAAAGCCTTTCCATGTGCCAGCAAGGTCTGTCAGGACGGAGTCTACTGTCGCCTTTACCTGCTTGGTCAGCACTTGACCTGCGGCTGCGGGAACCCCGACGACTCCGAGACCCCTCGTGACGGCTCCCGGGCCCCCCGACGGCTGCGGGATCCGTGGACTGCTCTTGAGCTCCCGCTGCGCTCCGGGACCTTCAACGTCTCTGGGATCCCCCTCTGAATCTGCAGGATGGCCAACGACTCAACACAACTTGACGGCGTCGGGGCCCACAGGCAGTTCTGGGACGCTGTGGCTCTGTGGGACTCCTTCCTCACCCCACCCCACCCCACCCCCGACAGTTGTGAACCCCTCAAAGATTCAAGACTCCCTCCCCACGGCTATGGGACTGTCATAGTTGCAAGGAGTCTTGCCCCTAAGGACTCCCACCCTGTGGAGGCTGTGGGTCCTTTGATCCTTTGAGAAGTTAGGGACCCCCTGATGGCTGCAAGGACCCCCTTCCAGATGGCACAGGACCCTCCAGCAGCTGCAAGATTCCTGACAGCTGCAGGGGTCCGAGACCCTTTGCCAGTCTTGCACCTATCCAGTGTACTGGACTCAAATGTCCTGGACTTGCTAGAAACCCCACAGCCTCTCAGGATCTCCAGGACCTCTTAGGGGTCCCAGAGCCTCCAAGCATCCCGAATCCATTCACCGTCCAGCAGGGTCATGGAGGGCCCAACATGGGGTGGGGGTGAGGATCTCTGGGGTGGCTGAAGTACTCAGGACCACAACAAGTCCAAACCCACTGGAAGATCCAAAATGGGTCCAGGACCTCAATGGGTCTAGGATTCTGGGGGGGACTGCAGGGCCACCAGTGGGTGGTTGTAGAATAGAGTAGTGCCAGAGCCCATGGCAATGTTCAGTGTGGGAATATGCTAGGAGGGAGCAAGAGGGTGCCCAGGTTTGAAACTCCTACCAGGTTCCTTGTCCCTCTTTGCGCTGCCAGCCCTAAAGGGGAAGCCTTTTTAAACCCTCCTCTCCGCAGACACACTCACATTCCTCATCTTTCCATTCCTCCTACACTTGCATCGCCCGTTGTTTGGGGTTCCTCCTCCCAACAACCTTTTCCTCGTTGGTTGGTCCGATCGCTACAAGGATGAGACTGCTTTCATTTTTCTGTGACAGCTGCCCTTTGCCTTGCTTCATTCTCTGCATCCTGGTGCTCTGCATTGCCGAGTTGGAGGCAGGTAGGACCCAGCACATTCGCTACAGGTTGGCCACATCTTTTGCAATTTAAATGCATGTAAACATCAAAGGTTTAAAGAAACCTGATAAATTCAGCATGTCATGGCTTTAGGGGGGGTCTCATAAAGATTTAAAAATGCCAAAACAGATTTAATTTGCACAGATGTCTGAGGGAGGAAGCTGGAGATATCTTGTCCCCTTGCATTGCTCCTTAGTTTGCTCCTTCTCCAGCCTGCAGAAACCATGTTGGTTCATGGTGGACCACCATATGGACCACAGCGCTTCGTGGTGAACTCGAGGGATCGTGCTGGTTCATAGCAGACTGCAGGGCCCAAAGAGCCGTTCATTGTTCACTGCCGGGACTGTGGTTGTTCATAAAATACCACACGGACCATGGTGGCTAATAGAAGTGTGCATGAACCATGATGGTTCATGGTGGGCCGTAGAGACCATTGTGCATCTAATGGCACCCTCTTGAGCTTTGCATTAAACATGTGCACGCCCTCTTTACAGTCACATTTGGCCACCCAGCAGCTCAGTTTTCACGGCAAGGAGCAGAGAGCTGTGTCCACTGTTGGGGCAGATGTCGTGCTGTCCTGGCCAAGAGCCCTCGGCCCGTGATGGTGACCTGGCTGTGGGTGCCGCAGTCCTGGCATCACGGCCGTGCAGAGACGGAGAGGAATGGGGTGCCAGGACACCCTCGAAGGACAGTGCTGCGGAAGCACTGGAGCTGTGGGGGCCATGCAAATCCGAGGCTTTCCGGAGCCGGAACCTGCAGCGAGGGACAGTACACCTGCTCGGTTCAAAATGGGATCCAATATGAAGGTGCCAGGCTGGAACTGAAGGTGACACGTTTGTAACCCATGAAATAGTTGAATGAAAAGCAGGCATGATTGGATCACTTCTCATCTACATTTTTTTTTCCTGTTTTTTTTAATTTCAGGGTGGTGGAGATTGGTGGACACAACGGGAAAAGGTTATTTATAGCACATTCAAGAGCTTTCCACCCGCTGCTCTTGCTGCATCAGCAGGGTCGGGGAGAGTTCGTCTTGCCTGCTCACTTATGGCAAAAAACAAAATACAATTTTCTGCCTGGTTTTAATTCTCACCTTCTCTTGCTCTTCTCCTCTCCACTGACCATGCGGGAGGCATTTGCAGCTTGGAGGAAATCCCAATCCTCAAGCACCTGTGGGAAGAGAGTTAAAAAACAGTGGAGAACATTGCAGTGGTGGGATGCAGCTTGGTTTGGCTGCACCCTCTGGCAACACCATGAGGTTGTCCTCATGGTCCATGGTCATGAGAAGCATGGTCCCAAAGGCAGATCGTGTGGAAAAGGAAAGAGTGTTTCTCATGTAGTGTTCCTGGATCACTTCCAGTGACATAACACGGTATTGAATCAAGTTCTTTCTCAAGCTGCTTTCATTTCTAGCAGAGGAGATGATCCTATAGAGATGTCTTGATGCCCCATCCTTCTTCACATAGATGTCTACCCAACTGAAGTATTAGGAGGATGGGGCTAAACTCTTCTCAGTGGTGGCCAGTGACAGGACAAGGGACAATGAGTACAACTTGGAAAAACAGGAATTCCATCTCCACATGAGGAAGAACTTCTTTACTGTGAGAGTGACAGAGCCCTGGAAGAGGCTGCCCAGAGAGGTTGTGGAATCTTCTTCTCTGCAGATCTTCCAAACCTACCTGGATGCAGCCCTGTGCCACATGCACAAGGTGTCCCTGTTTGAGCAGGGGGGTTGGACTAGATGATCTCTAGAGGTCCCTTCCAACCTCAACCATTCTGTGATTAAAAAGGCAGTTATATGTCTCTTTTCTCCAGTGGGTCACTTCTTTTCACCAAGCCCTTTCCCGTTCTTTCCTTTCACCCCCATTCTCCTGCTCATTTCTCTTCTGGGTTTTCTGTGTGGGAGGTGTCTGGGCAAGGCCTTTGTGTCTAGGCATTCGCTAGGGATTTAGACTGTTAGGAGCAGTGACACTGACATCATGCCCACTCTTATACTCGCTCTTCAGTCTCAGCCATGGAGGCAGAGACATGACCACAGACAAGAGCAATCTTGATCCCACTGGTGTGCTTGGCAATACGGTAAATCTGATTCCTTCTTCTTTGAGGAAGATGTCTCTGCAGAAGGACATAGACATTCCCCATTGAGTAGACCCCTGCCACCATCCAAGCCAAGACCTGCCTTGATCCATTGACCTTACTCTCTCTCTCTCGCAGCAAACTTGATCCTGGATGAGGACACAGCTCACCCCCGGCTGCTCCTCTCTGAAGAGGGCAGAAGCGTGAGGTGGGGAGAAGAGTGGCAAGAGCGGTCTGCGAGGCCAGAGCGATTCGACACGTGGTGCTGCGTGATGGGCTGTGAGGGCTTCACAGGAGGCAGACACTCCTGGGAAGTGACAGTGGGAGCTGGGAAGAGCTGGGGTGTGGGACTGGCCAGGGCCTCTCTGAAGAGGAAAGGGAGAACCTACCTGGGCCCTGAAGAGGGAGTCTGGGCCCAGTTGGAGAGTGTGTTTCAGTCTCTCACTTCCCCTGAACGCACACCGCTGCCACAGAGCTGCATCCCCAGAAAGATCCGCATGTCCCTGGAGTACAACAAGGGGCAGGTAGCCTTTTCCAATGCAGACACCAATGCTCCCATCTTCACTTTCCCACCAGCCTCATTCAGAGGGGAGAAGACACATCTTTGGCTCTGGGTGTGTGATAAAAACTGGCTCAGGTTGTCTCCCTGAAATGCCCTTCCAAGACCCCTACAGATCTGGCCTTGGTTGTTTCGTGGTCTTGCTGCTTCTCAAGGACATCTTTTCCAAAGGGTTCCTCCCAAATGGCTTTGGTGAGCCTGCAGGACTGGTGATTTTGGACCAGTCTATCAAAGGACAGGCAGCTGGCAAGTATCAAGATGAAGGGGAAACCCTCACACCACTATTTTTGCTCACAAATGGTACCAAGTTGGGCCAGTTTGTGATGTGATCTTTCTTGCAGATCTGTTTTTCCAAAGCCAGGGAGCATCTTTACTTTGCTTCAACTGTTACCTGAGGTAGGTGGTGGCTGGTGCTGGTCCTTCCTTTCTTGATTTCTTGTGGTTGTGTTGGGTGGGAGAGGTTGTGCAAAAGAGATGGTTGACCAAGCTACCAGCACTGTGTGTGTGCAAGCACTGGGCTCTGAATAAAGGACTTCACACTTCCCTTGGAATCACTTGGAACTCTTTTCCTACAGTACCTACATCTGCAAAGGGTGATGTTTACTCCTGATCCTCATGGCAGCCTCTTTGAATGCCAGTTGAAAAGAACCAGCATAATTTGTACATTTTTTTTCCTTTCCTTTCCTTTCCTT
>VZSG01001728.1:0-14259 GCA_013398315.1 Nothoprocta pentlandii
GTTGCTTGTGAAGGGCCTGCACAGGAGTTCCTCTCATTCACTGACAAGATACCAGCTGAGAAGGAAGCTTAATTATAAACAGATGTTCAAAGGAAAATGTATGAAGAGAGATAAAGTGTGTGTGTGTGTGTAGGAATGTATTTTAGCAAGAGATTATAAACAACACTTGTGTCTGACACACATGAAATGACAACAATGAATGTATGAGCTAGCTGGAAATAGCAAGCAAACCAAAGACATCCACAGATAAGTCCCTTTTCAGTTCTTGCCTAAAAGAACTGTATTCTGTAAGCTGTCGTCATCCAAACTGTGCAAAGAGAAAAAGGAAACACTTGTTCCTTGCAAATGGAAGAGGAACCTTGTTGAGACACAAATGTCTAAGCCAAGCTGGAGAAGACAAGTTAAAGCAATAAGCTGGAACAGGAAGGAAGGAACAGGACACTGGCAGAGTGTGCTCTGCAAAATGGGAGAACTGAAGTGTGAAGACTGAAGAAAAAGTTAAAGGAACATGCTGACCCTTACATGTGCTTTAAAGAGCCACATTGCCAGAGTTTCCATTTACGACTATGCTTCTGTTGTGTGCTTATTGTCTTTCCTTGTACTCAGTTACATCACTGAGACTATTTGAGGAGTAAGTACCTCTAATTATGAATACAGGTTGCATTAAATGGGTTTCTACCCAAGTTTGTTCCATTTTAACTCAAATTCATTGAAAAACTGATGATAGTTAAACTTACATAAATTTCTGTGCCAGTGATCTTCCACTGATTTAAGCTAAATCAATATAAATCCAGTTTCAATGGATTTGAGAGAATCTATGCAGTAATGGGCTGCATTTTCACAAATTAAGGGGCAGAAATACTCCTACCGAAACATTAAATTTTATACACTCTCTTCATATGCAGCTGTTGAGATTCCAAACTTTTCCTGTTCTATATTTTACAAAACTTCAGAGGGATTGGAACCAAGCCTGGTCTTTTATCCATACACTGCTGTGCTGTTTGCCTTCCCCTTGTGTTGGCTGTGGAAACTCGTTGCTGGGCACTTCTTGCTGCCTGCCCCTGTTTCTCTCTCTCAGGCTTCCAGATACTCCTTAGCTTTTCAACATCGTGTTCTAGCTCTGCTACCACGCTGAGTAGGTCCTGCACCCGCTCGCACCTCACACAGTTGCTCCCCACACCGTCCATTGGAAGTGTGGGGCTGTGGCACTCCCTGCAGCCCGACACCCAGGCGGCTGCGTGCCTGAGCAGCGGCTCAGCCTGGGGGCCTGTCTCCTTCTGAGCGAGTGCGAATGCGGCCCTCCCGTGAGTGACTGCTCACTCCTCACTGACCCACAGTGAGCAATGAGTGATTGCTCACAGGATTCGAGGTGTGGCCTCACCAGCACTGAGAACAGGGAAACGATCACTTCGCTAGTAGTCCTGTTGGCTGCACTGTTCCTGATACAAGCCAGGATGCCCATGGCCCTGTTGGCCTCCTGGACACACTGCTGCCTCACGTTAAGATCCCTAGATCCTGTTCTGCCACACAGTTCTCCAGCCACTCCGCCCCGAAGGAAGAGAAACAACTGTTTCTTTCCTATTTTGAGTTTGTCTGGCCTTCACTTCTGACCCTCAGTTCTTGCTGCATCTTCTGTCCACCTAAGGACTCCTTAACTTCTAAGGAAGTCCAACTGAAGTTAACAAGCACTGCACAGACCTGCATATCTGAGTGACACTCGAGGTTAGCCAAAGAAAAAGACCGTTGCTAAACCAAAGTGAAGCTGCCCTGACTTAGGAAACTGAGTAGTGCTGAGTCGGTTGAGAACTCTGCCTGCATGAGTCATTTAATCACTCTCTGCTTGAGTTCTCATCTACAGTAGTTCTTTGGTCCACATGAAGCATGAAGCACTATGATGTCATTGAAGCTAATATAATATAACACTGCGAGGGCAAACACAGTTAAGGTCTTGAATTGACACTGTAAGGGTAAGAACAGAGGATAGAAAAGCACTGTTCCTCCTAGGCTGTCAGTGATAAATGACGCAGTCCTTCCAGCTTCTCACCTCTGTGGTAGCTGCAGCAGCACTCTGGTCCAAGAACTGTTCTAATTTAACATGAGAGGTGTCAAGCCACTCTCGATTTCAATGAAAGATCTCATGAAAAATGAATTTGACAGTTTTTCCAGGGCCTCTAGCCATGCCTCCAGCCTGCTAGCAGTAATACTTACATGCTTTGTGGAATTTGTGTTTCACATCAAGAAGAGTAGATGTTGGAGGGACCTAAAAAGGAAAACAAAATGTAAGCATATTATTTTTTATCCTTCTTTATTCTCGTATCTCTTTTCCCCTCCTTCTTTTTAATGAAGAGATGGTTCACCTTGTCTCCGGGTTCTTTAGGTCATGATGATGCAAATAGTAATTTTGTTTGTGTATTTTTTATTTTTAAGGATTGCTCACATTGATTCCCATGCTACCTGCACCAGCCCTGCTTGGCCAATGGAAGAGTAAAATCCTTACAGGCAAAAGGGAAACCTGTTGACCCTGCTGATCCAGTGACTACCTTCAAGATCATGTCAAAGGGACAACTTGAAGGGTGAGCTTGAAGTCAAGTTCAAGCATATTAGGACCTGAGATATGAAGGGTTTTTCCTAAAGGCTGAGTAGCAAGGGGTTCTGTCCTTTCTGCTTGAAATCAGCTTGCCTTTGCAGCCTGTCATTCATGTGCAGTGAAGTAATTCAGGTGTTACAGTGCTGGATGGCAGTCCTGAAGCCCGAAAATTCTGTTTTATTATGTATATTGATTTCTTAATACACTTTGTACAAAGTGTCTGAGAATCACAGCAAGAATCGCTAGAGTGAAAGTACCTGGAATTTGTAATGAAGATGAGTGGAATACTTAAGGAAATAGTATCTCAAGTTTGAGATCTAGGTGACAGAGCCAAGGGTCTTGTCTTAATGAGACTGTCCCCTTACAGATGGCACTGATTAAACAGTCCCTATCTGGTTCATTTAAGCACAGAAACTGAGCAGAAGTTGAGTCTTAACTGGGGGTAACTGCTTTGGCTGTAGAGAGAGATCTCACTAGAAGAGCCAATGGCGAAATGCCTTCTCTGGAGCCATTAAGCACCTGTATGGCATAGGCTAACACCAGTATGAAGTGGTTAGATAAAACAAAACCTTGACACAGCCATGATATACCATTTTTCCCAGATGGGCACTTACCACTGGTCATCCTGAGTTCACTCCCATCTCTGACTCAACATGGTTTTCTCAATCTAAGCAAAAGCTGAAAGATTTTTTCCACTTTGATTCTTTGGAAGTCACACAGGAACCTAACCCTTAGCCTCTGTAGAAACTGCTTTATGAGTTTTTCTGGGCAACCCTGTTTCATTGCACCACACAGGATTTATTTATTCATGCATAAATTAACCTACTGCTTCTTCCTTCTTGACATTATCTTCAGCTCTTAGTCCCACTTCTTCCAAATGTGCGCAGTGATATGAGGGAATTGTTACAGTAACCACACATAAAACAGAGAGAGGAACATTAGGCCATTCTGCTAGTAGAGGTCAGTGAGCACCTTAAGAAAGGCTGTTTTCATGTACAGCTTGTGAGTCCGGATAAATACTGATTACAAGAAATATATTTGCTGACTTAAAAGTTATAAATCAATATTGGAAAAAAAAAAAGTTTTGCTTATATGCAAGTTGACACCCAAGACAAATATGCAATTTATGTGTCACTAGTGCTGGGAGTAAGTCATCTTCTTTCCAGTAATAATATAACCAGGCCGATAACTCAATACAGATTTCAATAATGTTAAGTTTTATGATGATAGCTGACCTAAACTTTGCCTAATGAACGGTTGGTATGTAAAGTTGCCTTTTTTATGTTCAATTTCTTAATGAACTTGGCATCAACAAAGCCCAAATTGTTGCCAAATCTGGTGGAACTGTGCTGGGCCAAGAGACGGACGTTCCCCGTGGTGTTGCTGCTGACTGACACAGCCATAGCAGACAAAATAAGAAGCAGGGTTATCTTCCTACCTTAGTACAAAAAGAAGAGGAAAGTATTTCTTCTGCACTCACTACAACTAAGTCATTCCACAGCTTCTGCTAGAACATTGTGTCTTCACATAGCCTGCACATGCCTTATTTTTTTAAGTTGTACAGCTGCTGTGGACTTGAACTGAGGACAGAGGATTTTTTATTTTTTTTTTTACATTTTAGAAACCTCTAAAAATACCTTAAATTGCTTTCTCATATGTAGTAATTTCACACCTGCAAGCTCCAGAGCCCAGAATCTATGAGAGATAGATGCAAGTGATAACAAACAGCACCTAAGACTGCAGATCAAAATATGGTATGTCCTGATGTGAGGGAGGATCTTCTATCTTTCTAAATACAGTAAACTCTATTCCCATGGTGTCAGCCTTCCTGTGGGAGATCAGTATCTTGCAGTGACAGGCTCTGGTAAATAGTCAGGGCTAACTAGGTGCTCTGGGAAGCCACTCATCTGAATAAGCTGGGGAAACGGCAAGACCTGTAACCTGCCTACACTTCAAGGCAGGACAAGTATGACACAGAGCTCAGATTTTCCAATTACTGCACCAGTTAAGTATGCACTGAATTCAGGATAGTGCTGCTTTCAAGCAATGCCAAATTTCTAGTTCAGCCCTGCCTAGCAACTCAGACTTCTAGTACTTGTGCCCTTCATGCCTGCCATGGGATTCACGTCATCTAACTTCAGTCCCCAAAAGATTAGACTTAGTCTCTATTTTAGGTCTTAAGGCAAGACATTTACCTTCAAAGTCATTCATGTCTCTTTGATGCTTACAAGTTACGATGTGTCTGTCAGGACCTGTGCTTACAGTGACCCACTGCAGCTGAGGTATCCACTGTGAGCCACTGCACACTTCTCAACCCAAAAGCAAGATAGCTTGAGCTGGGGGGAACTGTCTTCTCTCCTTAGGTCCACTGGACACGCAGAGCTCACTGGCGAGGGTACTGAAATGCATGAGCACCTCCAAAGTTTCTGCAACTCGCTTAAGTCGTGCTAGCTCAGGTGCAAGCAGAGAACGGGCTTGGTTGGTTAACTGAAGCTTTGCATGGCATTACATGGTACGGGTTGGGCATGCCCAGGGAAGCACAGAGCACGACCACCGTAGAGTGGGAAGAGATGTGCTTTATGGATGGCCAATGACCTCACTTGAAAAAATCTTGCCAGACTTGAGGTGGAAAAATAATGCACATACATTCCTCATCAGTGCGAGCTGTGCAACAGAGGAACCGTGGTGTCCCTTCCCTGGCAGGCTACAGCCACAAAAGGAGTGAAATGCATTGTTTTTATGATCTCAGTAATTGTGTCTTTTTTTTAAAGACCTCATAAAACAATGAGTAGAGTTATAGATTCTAATATTGATCAACTTCAAGTTATGTTGCTGAGACATCAGCTTCCTACTAAGAGTGTCCTCTTCATACTCCGCTAATGATCTTTTGTTCTGTTCAATGTACATCAACACAAGCTAAAGAAATGTGATGACTGGAACAACATCTGCTCTTATCATCGTGCCAACCAAACAGAACACCCTGAAAAACTCCACTGTTACTCTTACTTTCCTTTCATTTATTCTTTTAAATTTCTGAAAGTGTTCTAACCTTCCTTTGCCTCTAAATCAGCATGACTCAGAAATGCAAAGGCAAAGGAGAGCAAAAGGCCATCCTTGGTTTATCGAGAACAAGCTAAATTGCATCTTAGAAGCACCTTTTATTTGGCACATCTTCCATGTCTGACAGTCAAGCTAGATTTCCCCTCAGCTCCTTAACAGCAGATTTTATATATAGCTAAGTTTCTAGCAGGTTGCTATCCTAAGTTCAATAATATTTTTCACTTCATGAAAAAAGAGCAAAAATGGCTGATCTTATAGGTATATACTGCATTTGTTAGACTTTTCATTCAGAAAATGATGATTCTAAAACCTCTAATTATACCTTTTTTTCCCCCGTATTATCCTAGCAAAACCATTCAAGGCAACATTTCACTTTTCAGGAATTCAAGAATAAGAGGCCCTTCTGTGTCATTAATTCCAGTTCTATCCTTCCATCCTATGCAGCAATGCACAAACCAACTCAAGATTTAAAATATCATATTAGCAGCTTAGGCTATAACTGAAGGAAGATATTAAGGGAACTGGATACCAGCTTTTGTGAGTACAAGCTAATCAGATACCTCTTTCACATTTGTAAGTGAAGGAGCTGCAATAAATCTGATGATCTGTATGTAATTGCCTCACACAATTTTTGCATTCCAAAATTATTTTAACGTTTAGAGGTCCGAAGAATAGCAAAAAGAATTTGAATAATAGATTTTTTTTTTTCAAATAAGTGGTCTTTCATTTAACATATCTCCTTGAATGTTTTTTTCTCGTCATTTAACTTCTTGGAAAGTCACTATTACCACATTGCTGAATCACCCACTTAACAACAGGCAGTCATTTTCCATGATTACAGCAATTCAGAAATTGTGCCACTCCAACTGTTCATTAACCATGGATAGTCACATCTTGCCCAAGGTATATTTATTCAAAGGATATATTTAAATATATATATATTTATTCATCAGGTTTTTGTAGCGGAGGATGTGATCCCAAAATAGATAACCAGATAATGAGAAAGCCAGACTATGTTCCAATTCAGCCTTCCACAAATCCTTCCTTGGTACTGTTTTCACATTCCCATCCTTGCATAGGGAAATATGTTGCACCATTTGGAATCAGCAGCAATTCACAGAAAGTTGATCAGGAAAACTTCCATTCTAACTGACTGGCATTTATTGTGAATTTGGCATCTGTATCTGATTATTCATTTTTATTGTTAATTTTGAAAGACAGTATTAAAAATGGGTGTTCTGAAAACCTCCCTCATTGTGTCCTATAATGGTCTTTTGTGTCCTAAAATGGTCTTTTGTCAGCTTGATGAACCAGAATCATCGTCACGTCCAAACATATAAAAAGATGACCCTGACCCTACCTTGGAAATGACATGTAAGTAGCTACATATAGACAAGTATTTCAAGAACTACAAGACAGTTTTACACGAAGCTGAATATTTTAATCAGTGGACTGCAGCAAAACTGGTACACTGAACTTCTAATCTCAAATTAGTCTTTGCAGAAGTGGGGGAGATTCAGAATTAGGTTTTAGCTGAAGTCTGCTCCAAAAAAACATATGAGCAGAGACTCACTTAACAGTCTCCTAAAGATTATTTATGTGGTCACATGAAGTTTGGCATATGAGATAATCTGACTGGCATCCCCAGTGACTATAAGCCGGAATTAACTATGAATAAACTTAAGCATATTTTCACTGGATAGCTTATTTGCACTATTCAAATTTGTCTCTGATTTTGTGTTGCTATTTTATATACTAGTGTGTTTTATACAACGAAAAAATCCTCTTCCTTTACAAGAAATTTCCTGAAGAATGGAGACAGACACGGCAAAGAGCTTTTTCTCCTTCTACTAAAGATGAGAGCGAAAGTAAAGAGCACGTGATTTACAGACAGCAGCTTGCCAGCCATCCCAATTTACAAGTGAGCATTTTACAGGGTTCAGTATGTTCACTTACTTCGGAGCAAATCGGACTAGATAGGTCTCTTTGCCTTCTAAACTGTATTTGAAGCAGACTGACTACGGTTTCTGTCGGCACCTTAAGAGGTCAATAGCAGAACCACTCAGAAAGGTTTTTTCAGAACACTTTCTTTCCTACCCGGAAAAGAGGATTGTTCTTGAAAAACTTTGGATGTGTAAAGTAGTACTGAGATGGATGGATGGATGGATGGATGGATGGATGGATGGAAGGAAGGAAGGAAGGAAGGAAGGAAGGAAGGAAGGAAGGAAGGAAGGAAGGGGAAAGGCTTCATTTTGAAATCCTGTTTGAGCAAAATGCTGAAAATTCATACCACAATGATATTTTCATTTATTTCTCATCTCCATGGAATTTTCATTATTTTTGCATTATTTTATGACACATGAATCATGATAATTGGTAAGAATATAACACCCTTTCAAGTGATGGGAAATAACCTAATGTGAAGTAACGCTCCAATAAGTGCACCATTAGATTGTAAGTACCAATTGTTTTTGAAATGAAATACTTATTGTGTAACAGTAGATTGAAATATTACAGAATTATTTTTGTAATGCAATGCTCCTCTCCTGACTCAAAGTAAAATTTACAGGAGAACATAGCCGAGGCAAAATAAGCGGTTCTATAGCAGTTGCCATCACCCCATATCTCTAAAATAGCTACTGCAGTGGATTCACTGTGCAAGGAGCCAGCTGTTTTGCTGCCCCATGCTTGCTAAATAAATAAATTTAATTAATAAAATAAATAGAGCAATAGAAAAATAGAGAAATAGAGCAGAGAGACCAGCAACCGCCTGAGGTCCTTGAAGGTACTTAAGAAGCTGGGGAGAAGAAAAGAATGGGAAATGAAGGTGACATATGAAAATAATTGGATATCATCAGGAACTCTGGCAAGTTCACCAAGTCCATGTGAAGGGGAGTTTGCTGCTTCTCCGCTGCAGATTCTCTGTCTGTTACAGTTCATTCTCCTGTTGCAGCACAAAGCAGTGTATTTTCAAATGAAAACCTTATGTTTTAAAGATTTTTAAAAAGAAGCACTGTGCCCTTATAGATAACCATATTATAATTACAGCATTTATATATCCTGTCCTGTATTCATTGATCCAGTCCTGCACAGTTCAGGTGGTTTTTGAAGAAGCACAGACTAAGATCTCATAAATAACCTGGAACATATAGCACAGCCAAGAGTATTTTAATGGTACAATAATGCAGGTGTGAGATATCAATATACAACTAAATTCTCATCTTGGGTTGGGCTGATTAACTATCGGACTAATAAAGCACCTATAGCTCCATTTAGTATTATACTGCTCCAGTACATTTATAATTTGTGGTTATCCATGAAATATCTTTGATGCAATAAGACAAATGTGTAGCCAGGATAAAAGGTCATGGGTTTGTTGGGATATAGGACATTCCCACACTAGCTGGGAATCTGTCTCAGTAGATACAATTTTTTTGCAGCACCCATTCCTGTAGCAGCACAGCTGGTTTAAACAGATCTACACAAAGGCTGCTGTTGGTCAGAATATGTTCATGAAGAGCTGGAGCGTCCCTGATGTCTCAAGAATTCATTCTATTGTTTTCACTGAACTTTGAACTGAGACATGATTTTGAGGAGAATGTCCATTTTATTTCAGTCTCTCTCCCCCACCACAGGTAAGAATCTTCTGTCTAAAATAAGTATAAAGCCTGTCATTCAAAGGTGCTTGCAAACTCTGAAGATCAACTTTGACTGAATCATTAGTCTTCTGTAGTGGCCTCTGAAATTCTTTAAATTATCCCTTTATGAATCCTAATGATCTAAAGTTACCAGCTTCTTCTCTGACCGCCCTCTTTCTCTTCTCTACAAATGAAAGACTGTTTCTCTAGGTATTCCATCTGCAAATCTGTACTGAAACAAGAATGGCAACAGCAAAGAGCAAGCAGAAATCAATATGTCCCTTTGACTATTTTCATCGTAACTGTGGCTGTATTGACGTAAACTGGAGGTCAAGGTAAATGGAGGTAAAAAGGAGCACAAGGGAGTGCAAAAGAGAGCCAGGGATAAGTGCTTTTTTGGCTGCTCGCTTTCAGTGGCAATGCTACACTCCATGGGAGAGGGAGTCAGAGGATTTCTGATGCTGCCCATGAGTTCTGCGTGCATCTGGATTTTATTTTTGTCACACACGTGTAAATCTGGCGTAACTGCATTGCATCCTTTAAGCCACGATGTGCAGACACTAGTGCATTATTGTTTCAGTGCTTTTGGGAAAAAGAAAAAACGCCTGGAAACTCCCTCGGACAGGGACACGCGCCACTTTCAGAGCAATCAGAGTGATTCCTAACTTATCTTTGTGGCTGAAGGTGCAGAAGAGGCACTGCGAATGGCGCTGTGTAACATCTGACATCAAGAGGAGTTGCATATATAAGAGTATATATGCATATAAGAAGAGTAGCTGGACTGATGCTGTCAAGCTGTGGACCTGTGTTATGCTGGGTGAGACAGAAATGCATTAAAAAAAAGAAGACAGATGCTACCCAGAGACCTTGTATGAAAAACAACCATGTTTGCATCATGGAGTGTTCACGTAGGCACAGCTTGGCATGTCCATACCCACAAATGTGCAGCATGTCTGCTAACAACTACAGATATTACTAGTAACCTCGAGCATGTAAAAATCAGTAATTTTTTTTTCTGAAGACTGGAATCTGGCTTAGGAATTTAAGATACAAAACTAGAAATAAATCAGTTCTTCTAATTTAGCATCAGTTTTCTGAGTGTCCAGGGGTCAGAATAATGAACTGAAACAGACCCAAAAAACTAATAATATTTTTTTGGGGAAAGTTCAAGTGGTCACAAGATTCCCCGAGATGGTAACTGAAGAGAGGTGGTGGGGAGGAAAGCAACTTGTGGTAAAACAGCAAGAAGTGCCCGTTCTGCACTTGAGAAGTATGACGTAATCAAGGAAACAAGTGCCCGGGGCAGAGGAACAGAGATTCAGTGCGAGAGAGCACAGGCTGCTTGGGAAGCTTGCATAAGGAGCGGTAGGAAGGAGCTTCCCTACTGCAGCCCACCAAAAACCATTGCAGCACCCCAAAAACCATTGCAGCACCCCAAAAATGGAAGGCTCAAACCTGCACAGCCCTCAGAACAAGTTCCCCCTTAGGCCTTAAGCAGTTTTTCTGAAGGGACTTCCACTGTGCAGTGAACAAACTCTGATGGTTTCCCCAGAGGTGATGGATTCTTTGAAAACAGACCGTGCAACACTTTCTGCCTTAAAAGAAGCTCATGCAAAATTAATCACACACCAGTACATTTGCGGGAAAATACATTTTGCTGCAAGATAATTTGAAGAAAAAATGCCGCACAATGAATGTTTTAACAGAAATAGAAGCAGTTATGAGTGGCCTTAATAGTATTTATAAATCAAATCACTACGCATCGATAACTTTAAAACTAACCTTACATTGGGCTTTTGGAAAAATGTACAAGTAAAACATTTTTTTTGAGCAGCTATGTATCTTTCATAACTACACACTGAGAATGAAGAATGTGGATTACTTCCTAAAAAAAAACACAAAAAGGAATTATTTCTTTTCAATTTTAAGACTTGATGAGCCTCAATTTTGATGAGTTTCAAACTTGATGGGTTTCAATTTTAAGACTTTGCATGTTTTCTCCTTTAAACAAAATTTTTCATCAACACTAATTACATACACGCTCCCCTGTACAGATGGGAATTTCATCCATAGAAATAAATAAATAGTGAGAAAAAAACAGGATTTGGGATCATGTAGGTCCATCTGCTAATTGACATTGCCTTTTGAAAGAAATATTCCTTTTGGGTATTTCTTTTATTCCTTTAGGAAGACACTTATACAAGCGCTCTTTCAACTCCACAATATCTTAAAAAAAGGCAGTACCAAGTGACACAGGCCACCACATGTGGTTACACAGACTACCACGCAGGCCGCACGGATTACAAAACCACCCTTGGAGACATGAGGAGCACAAGAAACATATTAATAATCCACCTTGCATATTTCAAAGATATTAGTCTAAATATTTGAAGCAAAACAGTAAGTCTCAAGGCTCTGTTATGTCACAGACT
This sequence comes from Nothoprocta pentlandii, assembly GCA_013398315.1. NCBI lineage: Eukaryota > Metazoa > Chordata > Aves > Tinamiformes > Tinamidae > Nothoprocta > Nothoprocta pentlandii. Next base: position 11,718 of record VZSG01001728.1, read on the forward strand.
TTTTCTGTGGTCTACAAAGGAAATGGGATGCTCACTTTCATGGCGTGGCGTGCAAGAGGTCAGCTCTTTTATGGAGCGACCATGAATCACAAAAGCCAGGACAAAAAGATTTATGAAGCATTTTTTCAGCTGTTGTCAAACTGTGTTGTAAGACCTTGCTAACCGGGTCTCTCATCCTTGTTTATGTTTTCTGATTCACTTTAAAGAAACCTCTGCACTCTTAGCCGGGCCCTTTTGTTTAACAAAAGAAGAGAAAAAGCTTGCTAGGTTCCTGCCCGTTTCTTCTAAGGCTCAGCTGAATATATTTGGATTCTAACAAGAATTTACAATGTTGCAGAGATGCTAAGCTTTACAAATATATTTTTTAAAAAAAACGAATATCCATTCTCAAGCAGATCTTTAAGTATCATGCTCTGAAATAAACACTGCATTCTCATAAGCTTCAAGAGACGGGCAAAGGATGTATTTTGAGTCCACAGTGCAGCCATGAGGTCTAAATGAAATCAGAGTGAGTATTATTCTCTAAAAATCCTGGAGAAACAGTCAAACAAGCTCCATGAGAAGTTCTCAGTATCTCCCAAAGGGAAGACTGAAAGGATTTCCATGATGGCACCAGATCAGAGCAAAGAGAAAACAGAACACGGCAACTTGTTAGTTGGGGACATCCCCAGTGCTGTGGAAACAACACACTCACCTTGTCCACAATGCAGATCTGCTTCTTGCTTTGCACGTCAAGGATTTCGACTTCAAAGTAAGTAACTTTTGAATGTTTGAGAACCGGTGGTGATCTGAGATGGCCAGCAGAGAGGACGAGCTGTGAGAAGTTGAAAAAAGAGCGCATCTCATTGTGAGAGGCAGAGAGAGATCCTCCCTGCGCTGAGAAATCCCTCCTGTGCTCCGAAGCACTGGGTTTGTGCCTGCGGTGCATGGTGCGGCCCAGCAAGAGCGATCTCCATATCACCGAGGGACAGACCCACGGGGAAAATGTTGCCTCCTGGCATTAGTTAGACACAATCACAAACTGATGAGACTTGAAAGGTCAAGTGGTGTTCCATTTTAAGAGTACTGGCTTATTTAGCAGGAGTGAAAACAATGGCCCTGTAATCCTTGTCTATATTTAACTTGCTATTGTGATGTGCTGAATTGCTGCTGCTTTTCCCCCCCTTTTTATTTATACCAGCATTTGAAACAACATGACATACTCGCTCCATTTATCTTGATTCCTTCATGTAACAAGTCAGACCCTGAAATTCCACAGCCCAGAAGGAAGCAGGAAGGACTGCTGTGAATTCCATTGTTATCTACTGAGGTACATGTTTAAAAGTGTCCACACACGCACATATATAGGTTTAATAAATCTATATTCAAAATGGATATTTATAGAAAGATCTCATATATCATCTGCTCTCAAAATATTTTCTGTTGTGCATGGAGGACAGACACAGTTAAAGTAACAGAATGCTAGGAGGTCATCAGCAAAGTATTAAAGTTGCTCACAAATGTAGAGAGGATTTTGTATCTGCTTGTATTTAGTGCCAGCAATGCCATTTTTTATTGGAGGCTGATTTTTCCCCTCAGCTCTGCCAGGAAAACTCAACTGAAGTGAATGTGAAAGTCTGGTTTTTCAGAAAGCTCAGTACTGTGCAAGCCAAAAAAACTTGAAGTTTTTACACAGAAGGTATTGAACTTGATGGCAAGAGGACTTGGCTTTTTTTTCCCTCTACAGAATTAACTTATCACAATGAAAGTCTGCAACAAAAATAGACCTGATTGTAAAATAGGGATTTCTTTAAAATGACATTTGTTCTCCGAGTCTTGTTTACACTGCATTTTTTCCTTGTATGATATTTATAATTCATATAATATAAATCAGAAGCACTTTTTTTCTATCTTGAGATTCTACCCCAAATTCCTTGGGCTATCTGGATTTACAGAATTAGAATGGTGCCACAGATTTCTTTATCCAGAGGTACAGACAGTTGTTTTCAGTGGCAGTGTGGAGGAAGTTCTAGATACAGTCCTGTTAGTTAAAAGCTCTGTTAAACTATGATCACTATCACAAAAAAAAAAAAAACCCATACAGGTTCACTAAGGGATTTTAATTTAGTAAAAAATAAAGGTGAACAGATAAAAGTGACATCACAGCTAACACTGTATCTCCTTTGGGATGTGTGGGGCAAGAGGAGAGAATAAACACATCACTTATCTTTGAGTCACTTATCTTGAGTGCTGTTACTTGCATAAAATGTGCAAGTGGCCATCATATCATGTATAGCTGCACATTGACAAGAAGCCCTATAAAAAAAAATGAGAAAGCCAATTGTTGAAAGTAATAAAACACTGATGGGGACCCCCCAAGAAAAGCAATTTCCAAAGAAAAGCTTTGGGAAGCTGACCAAATGCACACATGCACTCATCTTCATGTGTGCAAGTCCATCGTAATTGATGGAGTAAGCCATGCTACACTAAGTTGTTTATGTGCTTAAGTCCTGTCAGGATTAAATGGGCATAAATGAAACCTTTGTGATGTTTACAGACATAC
>VZSG01001729.1:13926-24382 GCA_013398315.1 Nothoprocta pentlandii
CTAAGGGCTGGGGTGTCTTTTGCATGCTGCAAGTGCAAGGGGGGAGGCTTCGCAAGCTGCAAACCTAGGGATAGGGGCTAGTGGAGAGGAAGAGAGGACCTTTTGCAAGCTGCAAATCCAAGGATGGTGGGGCCCCATGGGGGGTCCCTTTGCTAGCTGCACATTCAAGGCAGGAGGGTGGTCCCTTTGCAAACTGCACATTCAGCACACAGGCGGATTCTGGAGCGAGGGAGCGAGTGGCTGGAGCTGGGGGAGTAACGAGCCTTAGGCAGGGAGGCACCGAGGGGGCAGCGCTGCCGCTCGTCCAGGTTTGCTGCTTTCCGAAGGACCTGGTGCCTTGCAAGGGGGGTGGACTCTGCCGAAGGGGCTGCAATGCAGGGGGGCGTCCCCATGCACCCCAGCTGCGCCGCCCGCAATGCCACGCTCTGCCCGCAGCCCTCTCGCACCTGCTGGCCGTCACCGCGGTGGCAGGGCTGCTGGGCGCCCTGGTCTGCGCCGCCGCCACCGCCTTCGCCGCCACCAAGCTCTGGCCCAGGTGACGGGGCTGTGGCCTTGGGCAGGGGGCTGCGAGCGGCCCCAAGGTGGGTGCCACCTTTCAGCCCCAAACAACCCTTGTCTCACCCAGGCTGAGGAAGCTCCGGGCGCTGCCGGGGGCCGAGGACACCCTGGAGATGTGCAGCAAGCGGGAGCAGGTGCAGGTGGGACATGCTGGGTGACAGGACCCTCCCAAGCACCGGGAACATGTCGGGTCCTGCCAGTCTCAGGCTGGCCCTGGCGCTCGATGCAGCTCCAGGGCACAGGGACAATCCAGGACCACTTGGTCCTGCAGCTCCCATGGCTCTGCTGACCCCAGGGTCCTTTTCCAGGTGGATGGAGCCTCTTAGACAGACATTTATGTGGCCCAGGCACTGGCCCTGCGCAGACCCCTCTTGCCTGGCTGCATCCCGGCCACGGCTGCAGATTCCCAGCCCCGGCTGTGGATTCGCAGGCCTGGAGATGGACCCGATATGGAGAGGGACTCACCTGGGGCCTGGGCTGGTCTGGGGAGCCCAGCTGCACTGTCCCTCTGCACCCTGCTCTTCTCAGCCAGTCCTCCTGTCCCCGTTGTGCCTCTCCAGCCTCCTCCTCCCCATGGATGCGGTTCTCACTCCAGCAGGGTGTCCGGTGCTGGGGACAGTGCGTGGTGCTCCACAGGTGCTGGATCCCAGGATCTGTGACTGCCCAGAGCCCCTGCCAGGCCCAGGGGACTCTTGCTGGGCTGGTGGCGAGAGTGACACCGCAATGCCTCCGTGTGCCTGGAATAAACCCGGAGCAGCGAGCGGTGTGATTGTGTCCAGAGGGGCTCGGAAGGGGTCTTGGCCTCCCCTGGGTCCTATCCAGCCTTTGGCTCAAGGAACATTTGATCCTCAGCATCAGCCGGGGGATCAGTCCAGGATCATCCCGTTTCCCCCGCAGGGCCACAGGGATGAGCACGCGCTGCCCTTCGCTCGCTTGTCCCACTCTGTCCTCAATGGGGTCCTCAAAAGGCTCTGGGGCATGAGTTCGGTCTGCAGGACACAGGACCGGGATGGGATGGGATGGGAGGGATGGGACAGGAGGGATGGGACAAGATGGGAGGGTAAAACTGCCCTCCCTGTGCCCAGCCCTGGGCTGCTTCCTGCACGGCCCCTCCATCCGTCCGTCCGTCCGTCCGTCCGTGTGCTGCCGTTAGATGTCACCCTGCAGCCGCCTCGCGCGGTGCCGCGGCTGCAGCTGGGGGTGCAGGCGCATGGGCGCAGCGCTGCTCACGTGGCCCTAATGCGGCTGCTCTGCCCGGGGCAGCGGGGCTGCAAGGCGAGGGGGAGCCCGAGGACGGGCTGCGGTGCTGCAAGGGGACGTCCTGCCCGAATGGGCACACACACACGGCAAGGCCAAAGGGGATTGTGCCCGGCCACACAGGCTGTTTCACGGTGCAGAGCCTGCTTTGGGGGTCCTGGTGTGGAAGGGACTGTGCAAGGGCAGTGAGCGCCGCTGGCTGTGCCAAAGCCGGGGGCAGCAGAGCGGGACAGGCATGCGCTGGCTGTGCTGGGTGCCACGAGTTCTGGGAGCGACGCGCACCCTGCTCTGCCGCGGTGCAGCCAGCGCCAGCCGCTCTTCCCACAGCTCCTCTCCCACCTGCAAAAACAGCAGCCCCCGCTGCCGCCCCGGCTCACGGTGACGGCAGCGCTGCCCCCGGCGGCTCTGCCCCCGCCGTGCCCGCCTGCGACGCACGCGGGGCCGAGGGGCTGGCGGTGCCGCCGCTCGACCCAGCTCGCCCGGCGCCTCGGGCGCCCCACGACGAGCGCAGCTGCGCGGGGGCAGCCGGGGCGACCCCCGCGTGGCACTCGCTGCCCCCGCCTGCTGCGCCAGCTGCTCCGCAATGTGCAACGGCCCCGCGAACACCCGGTTGCTGCTGCCCGGGCTGGATCCGGGCGCATCCCAGCTGGGCCCTGCTCCCACGGGCAGCACGAGGGTCACCCTGCAGCAAGGGTGGCCCTGGGCAGCATCTAGGCAGAGCCAGCACTTGGCTAGTGCTCTATCAATGCCTGGGGGCCACGGGGACCTGCTATGGGATCCGTGGGGCTCGGAGGGGGAGCAGGGCTCCATCCCGAGCCCTTAATCCGGAGCGGTGCTCCTGCGCCGCCCCGCGCGGCCGGCCGGCAGCCGTGATTACCTCCGCTGCCCCCGGGCGCCTTCTCCTCCTTTGCTGCTGGAGCGATACGTGTTAAGCCAAATCCGCCCGTCACATGGTTCAAAGGCAGCGCCAGGGAATAGCAGCAGGTCAGAAGGTGAACTGGAGGCCACGGATTTGCCACCCGGCAGAGGACCTTGCAGAAACTCGCCAGGCATTTCGCCTTGGATAAATTAGTGCGTGCTTTGATTTGCTGCTTACAGTAATTCCCGGGTCGGCTGCACCGCGCTGGCTTTGGCAGCAGGAGCGCGCGGGGATCAGGCCGGGCGCTGCGGGCGAGTGCGCATGGAGCTTGCTGCAATACAGCGGTGCCAACGAGTGCTGTAGTTATCGCTGCGGGCTTGGAGCAATGCAGCAATGCAGCAATGCAGCAATGCAGCAATGCAGCAATGCAGCAATGCAGCAATGCAGCAGGTTGGGCCGGCAGCATTGGCTCGTGTTACCCTCCTCGCCGTCCTGCTCTGTGTTTCTGCGATTTCCCCCCAAATCCCAAGCGGGAGCATTTGCAATGAAATGCTGCTTGGAGCGGTCTGTGTCGGCGGCGCCCGTGGTGGGTGCTGTGCCCCGTCCCCGTCCCCGCTTGCAGCTGCCCGTCCTCCATGTCGACGCTGGCTCCGAGCACGTCCTCCCCGCCTCAGACTTAGCGCTCTCGGTAACATCTGCTAAGTCCAATCCTGCTCCTTCCTCACCATCATCACCAATTATCTGCAGCACGGTGATAGCTGTGAGACGGGCTGACCGCTGCTGCCGCTCCTCCCGGAGCCCCCCTCGCCGCCCCTCCGCCTCTGCCGTGCGCATGGGGGCATGCACGGACAGATGGGTCTTGTGTCTGACCCTTCCCGGGTTGTTTCCTCTCTTCTCACCCCACAGACCACAACGGATGGAAGGAAAAATATAGGTTTTGGAGCCATCCGCGCCCAGCAAGGGGGAAGGCAGTCCAGAGGGACCTTGTTTATGACTATTTTAGCTTCTAGCAGCCCTGTCAGGGACACAGGACCATGAAAACCCTGTCCCCAGAGGAGGATGCTGGGCTGGGGAGCACCACAAGGCTCCTGTTTCTTCAGCTCTAGGAGGAGAGAGATGCCCAGGGCAGGGCAGGGGGCTGGGGGGTGGCAGGAATGCGGGAGCAGCTCCTATGGGATGTGATCCCAGCCCCTCCCGCAGCTGGCAGTGCCCACAGGTGCCTGTGACTCCTGCACTCCAGCATGGACCCCCCCGGGGATACATGTGCTGTCACACGCCGGGGACATGGTGCGCAGGGCACACGGGAGCAACCGAGAGTGAAACCCTGCAGCAACCAGAGGGGTTTGCTCTGGTGCAAAAGAGCCGCCGTGGCACTTGGGTGACCTGCTTGTCTCTGCGCGCTCCTCTCCACCTGCTTCCTCCGTTCTTCCCCTTGCTCCAGGGATGGAGTCCTCATCTCCATCACCCCATCTTCACTCCCCGCACATCCCTGTGGTGCCTCGCGCACCTGGAAGGGGAAACTGGGGCTCCAGAGCTGCTGGGGGGTGAGGATGCACCGTTAACTCCCCTGTCCCTCGGACTGTGCTGCTGCAGGGCTGTGCAGGGCTGTGCTTGCAGTGTGCAACCCACCCGTGCGGGTGCAGTGGGGTACATGTGTGTATCAGCTTGCCCCTGGGCTCAGCACTGCCCTGGCTCCCTCCCGACCACCCTCGCAGTGTTTATTTTTTCAATTATCCAGCTCCGCAGCCAGCCCCACTCCAAAGTGACATGTGCCGGGGCTGGTGGCCACTAATGGGGGGCTGTGGCACTGCCGTGCCAAGCAGGGGGGAGTAAGCATGGCCGGGAGGGAGCAGAGATACCAGGGACCAAGGGGCAGCGTCCCTGGGGTGGGGTGGGAGCGGTGAGCAGAGGAGCAGGGATCCAGGGCCGCGGTCCCGGGGGAAGGCATCCTAGGGGAGTGGGTGCCAGGAGCAGGGATGCAGGACTGTGAGCACTGCGAGCCGTGTCCTGGGAGGAGGGTGCCGGGAGCCGGGGTGCCGATAACAGGGATGCAGGATTAGGAATACTGGGCACGGGCTCCCAGGAGCAGAGATCAGGGCAGGGGAGCTGGTGCTGGGGTGTCCCCCCCACCGCGGGACGGCGGGACGGCGGCTGTGGGGGGAGCCCCGGTGCTCGGGCGCTCCAGGACCCAGGAGCGGCGGGAGGGTCGGGAGCTGCCGGCGGGGTCCGACCCCGCTTGGAGGGACCAGAACCCAAAGGGAGGCTGCGGGGTGCGGTGGACGGGAAGGATTCGTTGGGTCCCCCAAAGGACCAGGTTAAGGGGATGTTTCGGAGACGCGGAGGGACTGAGCCTCGAGCCCGGCCACCGCCCCGGGCCGCCCCGTCGGCCGCTCACGCCTCGGTCCCCGGTGGCACCTTGGTCCATCCGGGGAGCGGAGCCCCGCGTCCCCCCGGAGCGACCGCTTCGCCATGGGGCAACGGGAAAGGGCGACCAGAACCGTCGAGTGAAACCCCGGCCGGGGAAACGGCACCGGGAGCGGCACCGGGAGCGGGAGCGGGGCCGGGACCCGGCAGCCCACGGCCCGTGGAGTCTCCGGCCCGGCGCAGCAGCGGGCCCGGGCACGAGGGTTTCGTTTCGTTCGGGACAGCGGAACCGGGAGGCGGCGGCCGTGCCCGGGAAGAGTCCGGGACTGTCCGGGGCTGCCGCCGGGCCCCCCGCGTCCCACGCGGCGGCGTCGAGCCGCCTTCGTTTCCACGGGGAACGCGAAAAGCGGCAAACGAAATCAGCGTTGGGGGGAGCTGTGCAGAAGGGGGCACGTCGGGATTGCCCCCCTGAGGGGCGATGAAAACCACAGACTCTCCCCCGTGTCCCCAGGCTCCCCCGAGGCCGCTCCCACGGGCAGCACCGGCCACAGGTCTGTGCGTCCCGCGCCTGGGGACAACGGAGACCTGCACCGGGAGCCGCAGAGCCAGGAGCCCAGGGACCCCGTCCCCACCCGGGAACTCTGTCTCCACCCGGGGACATCGTACCCGCTGCAGTCACGCTCTGCCCGCCTGCAGCCCCGTGTCGCCCACGGGACACATCGGGCACGGTCCCGCCGCGCCGTGCCCCGCGGCGCCGCTTCCCTGCCTGCCCCCCTGCACGCTGGCCCGGTGCCCGTGCCCGAGCCCTTGTACCGCACACCGCCAGGCACCGCGACACCCGCTGTACACCGGGCACAGCAGGGCACAACCACGCTGTCCCCGTGCACCCTTAGCGCTCTCCCCGTGCACGCACTCGGTGTCCGTGGCTAGTCACACCGTGTCCCTGCACGCTTACACTGCACTCGTGCACGGTGGCACGGTTCCCTGCATGTGTGCACTGCATCTCTGGCAGTTGCCGTGCACAGCAGGGCACGACACCTTTTCCATGCACATTCGCGCTGTAGCTGTGCATAATTACCCGCTGCCCGTGCACAATTATCTTATGCCCATTCCCCTCTGCATCGAGCCGGTGCACAATTGCATGGTGCCGTGCATGCTTGCATAGTGCCGTGCACGCTTGCATGGTACTGTGCACACTTGCATGGTCCCATGCAGGCTTACATCGTGCCTGTGCACACTTGCACGGTGCCGTGCATGTTTACAGCGTATCCGTGCAAGCTTGCAAGGTGCTGTGCACACTTGCATGGACCCGTGAATGCTTACATCGTGCCTGTGCACACTTGCATGGTCCCGTGCATGCTTACAGTGTACCCGTGCAAGCTTGCATGATGCCTGTGCACGCTTACATTGTGGCCGTGCACACTTGCATGGTGCTGTGCACACTTGCATGGTCCCATGCACGCTTACATCATTCCTATGCACACTTGCACGGTTCCGTGCACGCTTGCATGGTGCCGTGCACGCTCGCACGGTGCCTGTGCACACTTGCATGGTGCCCATGCACACTTCTACTGCTCCCCTCTCATCCCATCGTGTCCGTGGGCGAGCAGAGACGACTACGCTCGTTCACACCATGTCGTGCACACTGAGCCCGCACCCGTGCATGCTCACGCTGCACCCCGTGCGCTTGCAGTCGTGCACAATCGCTCTGCATCGGTGCACACTTCACGTTGCACGGGGCACCGTCGTCCTCTATCCGGGGATAGTGTGTGACCATATAGCCCGTATCCGTGCGCGGTCCCACCGTGTCCGGGCACAATCTCTCTGTGTCCGTGCTTCTTTTGGTGGTACCCGTGCTCGGTGGTCCCGTGTGCCGGCAGCCAAGCGCACCCGTGCACCGGACGGTCCCGCGTGGCCGTGCGGGGCCCAAAGCCAGTGTCACCGGTCAGGCTCACGGAGGGGACGATGCGTGGATGCTGCGAGGGCCTGGGGCTGCTGCTCCCCGTCGGGCTCGGACACGGTTACAGCGGGTCCGCGCCTTCCGTAGGCACCGGGCGGGCCGACCCGGAGCCGGGCTGCGCTGCCCCACCGCCTCCGCCAGAGATTTCGTTTCTAGCGGCTCTGGCTTTAAGGTTGCACATGGGAGAGCGGCTGGTATCGGGCTCGCGGTTCCTTCTCGAGGAAAGGCCGTTTGTTTGGGGAAAGGGAGGAAGAGTAAGGTCTCCTTTCTCCCCTGGCCGCCCCAGTGTCTCCCCGTCCCAGGGGGACCCGAGTCAGGGAGCAGTGGGTTAGGGGTCGTTGTGACGAGCCAACGACCCGGGAACTGCACGTGATCGGTGGATTTGGTTTCCTAAAAATAATATATATATATACACACTTAAAAAAAAAAATCCCCCACCCCAATTTCGCTGCCAACGATATTCCCCACCCGCAGCTTGGGTCCGGGCCCGGATCCAGGCAGCCAGGGTGGACGGTCCTCCCCGCTGCCGTGGGGAAACGTGGCCCTGCTGAGCCGCGCTGAGCCGAAGAGAGCCCGGCCCGAGCGAGCCGGGCGGTGCAGAGCCGTGCCAAGGCGCGCAGAGCCGTGCCAAGCCCGTCATGCCAAGGCGAGCCCGGCCGCAGCGCTGCCGCCCCCGGCTTTGCGCCGGCTTCGGCTCCCCGCAGCCGGTGGGGCGGCTCCTGAGCCCCCGCTCCCGGCACCGTCCTGCCCGACCTTCCTCCAGAATGCACAGCAGGAATATATTTGTGTATATATGTATGTGTGTGTGTGTATATATATATATATATATATATATGTACGTATCTATGAATTTTTAATTTTTGTCCTTTTCCTCTCTCACCCTCCCAGAGCGGCCTGGCACACGGGAGGACCCCGGCGTTCGGGGCGCGCAGTGCGGCTCCCTGGGCTCCGCCACCGTGGATTGTGGGGCTCCGAAGGCAGCAAGAGGTGGCTGGAAAAACGCTCCTGCTCGAGCCAGGCTTCCCCGCGCTCGTTGCCGCTTCCTCACGTTAGAAATAAAAACAAAATCGAGACGATCTGAGGGAGAACAATAGAAATCGCAATAGCGATAACGAACCCAAACCAAACCAACACTTGCAACAGCAAGTTGTAATAGTAATAATAGGCAGAGTAATAATAATAATTATTATTATTATTACAAAGGAAACGAGGCACACGTTCGCCGCGACTCCCCTGCGCCCTGCGCGGTGCGGAGGGAGCGCGGATCTCCTCGCCTTGCCTCGGAAAGCGGCGCAGCGCCGGAGCCGCGGCTCGCACGAGGGTATTTATTCCCCTTCCCCTGCTTTGCAGTGAACTGTGCCCCGTCCCCAGGCAAAGCCGCGTTGCCGCTGCCCATAAAACCGTGTCGCGGGCGCTCTAACGCCGAGAGCAGCGGAGCGCAGCAGCGGGGTGAGTGCGCGGAACCTGCGCGGTCGCTCCGCGCCGGGGACACGCCGGGGATCGCCGGGGAAGGGACATTTCGTTGCTGCAGTGCCTGGGCGGCGGTCGCTCTGCCTTTTCCCCTGGGTGGGAAAGAGCCTTGGAGTCGATCCCACATGCAAGGGCCAGGAATCGCCTCTGCAGAGCGCGGGGCGGATTTGGGGCTTGCTTGGGTTTGTTTTTTATTCTGTTTTTCGTTTTGAATCGTTCGCCTTTGGCACAAAATGAGCCGCTGTCCGACCCGGAACGGCGGCGGAGAGACGGGCTGCCCGACCCGTGCGGTTCCTGCGCCCCCGGCCACGGCTCCAGCCCCGGCTCCAGCCACATTTTCAGCCTCGGCCTCGGCTTCGGCCTCGGCTTCGGCCCCGTCTCCAGCCCCAACCCCAGCCCCAGCTCCGGCCCCGGCTCTAGCCCCGGTTCCAGCTCCGGCCTCGGCCCCGGCTCCAGCCCTGGCTCAGTCCTGGCCCCGACTTCAACCTCGGCCTCGGCTACAACCCTGGCTCCAAGCCCGGCCCCGGCTCCAAGCTCGGTGTCGGCTCCAGCCCCGGCTCCGTCTCCAGCCCCGGCCCCGGGAGCCGGGGACTGCCCCAGCCCTCCGCAATGCTGTGCTCGGCCCTTCCCTGCGCAGGCAGCCTCACCACGTTTCTTCTTCCGCCCTCTCCATTCTGTGTTGTTTTCTTTTTCTTTCTTTTTTTTTCCTCTCCTTAATTAATCATTATTTTCTCCATGCTGTTTTCCTCCCTCCCTGAAAGAAGGAGCCACGGGTTGAAGCCGAGAAGGAGCCGCGGCTCGGGGCCCATCCGCACGAGCCACATCGGAGGCCTCGAATCCCGCCGGCCCCGGGTCGGCACCAGCGGGAACACCCCGAGTGTGGCCCTGGGGACCGCACTGGACCCGGGAGATGCCCCGGCCGGACTCGGGGCTGCAGCGAGTGCCCAGGGCCCCGGGAAAACCCGCCCGCTGAGGCCGCCCTCCACCGCCCAGGGCGAATATTGGGGGCTCGGGGAGCTGCCGTGTCCTTCCGGAGGTGCCGGTCGCCGGGGATTGAGTTCTTGGGTTTGCCGCACTCTGGCAATTGGATTAGCAGCTAATTTAGTTATTTTAAATCCACCGTCATTATAACCTCTTCGATTTGAGAGGATTCGGGGCCTGGCGAACAGGGGTCCCGCTTGCAGCCCGTCCCTTGCCCGCTCCTTCAGGAAGGGACAGGATATGAAGGTTCCCCGTTACTCCTGCTTTTCCAAGGGGTTTTACCCCGCTGTAAAAGGCAGCAAAACGGAGCAGGCGGAGGAGGCGGGTGGGGGGATGCCGGGACCCCCGGGACACCCCTTGGAGGCCTCGGAGGCTCGGCCGGCAGCAGTCCTTGGATGATCCCAGGCTGGAGGGTGTCGCGGTGCCCAAGGGGCCGCGACCGGGGCTAGGCGGTGTCGGGGCGGCCGGGACCCGGGTCCGGCTCCATTCCCGGGCAGCCCGGGGAGGTGTTCCCCAGCCGAGGGATTTAAGGGCACTCCCATGTTTTGCGGTAAGGTGCCTGGAAGGGGAACGGGAATTTCCGTAGCACCGAAAAGCGGGAAGCTTTGGATACCGGGTGTAGCAGGAGCCAGCCGAGCGGAGCCCGAGCCCTCCCTCCGTCCTAGTCGGGGCGTGGGGGCCGCGACAGCCTGAGCCACCGGTGGTTTTTATTTACATTAATTATTGTCTTGATCATTATCATTGTTGTTGTTGCTGTCTCTGTTGTCATTCGCTGCGCGCGGGGCAGGTGCGGGCCCGGCCGGCCGAGCCCCCCCGCGCAGCGCAGCCCCTCGGTCCCGCTCCCGCTCCCCGCTCCGCCCGGCGCTTCTCGCCGCTCCGCGCGGTGCGGGCAGCGGCGGCCGAGGGGCTCTTTGTTTACCAGCCGCGAGCAGGAAATTACGTGGGCGCCGGGCAGTTAATTTTAAATTGCTGCTTTTAATACTCTCCTCCGGCTCCCCCCTCGCCGC
>VZSG01001730.1:14460-25978 GCA_013398315.1 Nothoprocta pentlandii
GGTGGGGGGCTCCCACTGGTGGCCCCCGGACCCACCAGTTCTGACACTCCAAGGAGGAGCACGATATCCCATTGGTACCAGCTCGGGGCAAATTGCCGGTGCACAGGCAGGTGCCACCAGCCCAGCCCGGTTCCCCTTCCCCAGGTTGGGGCAGCTCTGTACCCCGGAGCCCCTGGAGCCCCCCAGTGCAACCAAGGCCCCCCTTTCCATCGGGAACACGCACCTGGACACTGTCTGTTCCTCCTTGGCAAGTCTCCGCTGACCGCGGGGTCCGGCGCTGCAGCGGACCGGTTCAGCCCCGGTCCGGCCCCAGTCGGGTCCGGGTCCGGTCCCGGTCCCGGTCCCGGTCCCCGTCCCGCTCTCGGTCCCGGTCCCGGCAGACGCCTCCGCTGCCCCAGCCGCGCCGCCAACATTTGCATAACTCCTCCCACCACGGGCATAGATTTGCATAGCGCTGCAGGTCTAGCTCGCCATTGGCGGCCCCCGCTGGCTGTTTTGCATAGCCCCGCCCCTCCCGGGGATTTTTGGCGGTTTCTTTTCGGGGCCGGTTCTCAGTGGGCGGGGGAGGTTTGGGATTCAGGGGGGGCTTCAGGCTGAAATGGGGGTGATAAAGGGGGGACATGGGACATTTTGGGGTGTAGCCTGTGGGGGCTCAGCCAGGGGTGGGGATGAGAGTTGGAGGTTGGGGGGGCACAGGAATAGGGAGGAGGTTTGGAGGATTTGGGGGGGCGGGCTGGGGAGCTGCAGGACTGGGGGGCAGCATGGGGGCTGTGCTGGGGGAAGTGGCGCTGGCCAAGCCTGGGGTCCCACAGACCCACTCGGAGCCACCGGGGATTAAGCTGGTGCTGTGGGAAAGGGGCTGTTCCCGATGGGAAGCACTGCCGGTGCTCCGGGGCCAGGGATGCACCGTGGACCTGCAGCTCAGCGCCCCGGAGCAGCCACAAGCCCAGGCCGCCCCAGCGCAGCCCCAGCCCCGTGTGACCAGCGGGGCTGCCGGCTACGGCGGCACGGGGAGCTGGCAGCACCGGAACGGGGCTCCCGGGGGGCCGCCCGTGTTTACCGCCCTGCCGGGCACCTGACGCAACCCCTGGGCTCCCGTTACGTGAGAGGCGCTGGGAAAGGGCCGCTCGGCTGCATCCCGGCCCCGTGGGAGCTGCAGGCAGCAGCGGAACAGGGGGCTTCATCCTTCCCCGGGGCTGAGCACAGAGGGGCCACCCTGGGGCACCGGGGGGCCACCCTGAGGCGCAGGGCACTCAGGCCCCATCCAAAAGCCGGATCCATCCCAGCTCGTGGCCATGCTGATGGATGTGGCCCATCCCAGGCCTGGGTGGTAGGACAGGGAGAGAAGTGGCGGTCGAGGCTTTGCTTGCAGGATGCACAGGCAGAAAGGACGTGACACCTTCCCTAGAGCTGCTTTCAAATCTCCTGGTTTCGAGAAGGCTTGGGAGTGCAAGTAGCAGATGTTAATTACCCCTGCTCATTATCTTAATTGATCCTGAGGAGGAAGGAGGAGAGAGAGTACAAGGAGTAGCAACATCTGTGGAGCAGCATCCGGCAAGCAGGGGCTCCAGGGACTCTGGACTGTCCAGCTGGTCCAGCTGCAGGGTGCTGGACATGCCAGGTGGCCCCTTGTCATCTCGAGGAGTATTCTGACCTGTGCCCCTCAATGATGCCATGGTCACCAGCTCCATCCCCTGACCTGGCTCAGGGCTGTCAGTGTTTGTCCTGGGAAAAGGGGATGCTGCAGCTGCCCTCAGCCACTGCTCCCATCTGGCAGCTCCAAAGCTTTGAGCTCCCTCTTGAGGCTCTTCCTGCCCCAAAAACCTGGAGTCTGGGGAGCCAGAGCCCCACACACAGACCAGAGACCTTGGATGGCTGCTACATCCCTCTGCTCCCCTAAATCTGGGCTGTTGGATCCCTGTGCTGCAGAATTGCACAGGCCCCCTTGCTCAGCTGGCGGTGGCAGGGAGGGGACACAGGTGCCAGCACTGGATGTGGCACCTCAAGCCAAGCGCCGTCATTGAAGGACTGAAAAATCCCCCGCAGCAAAAAAGATGTGAGCAGGGCTGGAAACAAGCAGGAGCCAAGGTGGAGGCGCCTGCCAAGGCCAACACAGCAGCGTCCAAAATAGCCCGTGTCCGGTTTTGCTCTGGCTGGAGCGGAGGGTGCCAGCAGGAACCACCCACGCGGGACGGGATGGGCCAGACTGAGCACGCTGCTCCTCCAGCCTCCGCGGGCAGATCCCAGCCTGGCACAGGTCCAACCTGGAGGATCCCAGGCTGGAGCAACCAGCGGTGCCCCCAGGTCCTGGCCAGCTGCCCTAGCACAAGGCCTGGGACATGCACGGAAAACCCAGCCTGATGCCCCTTGTCTCAGGTGTGGGGGGAATTGGGTTGAGCTCTTCTCCATGCAGAGCTGGTGCCCAAGCTCTGGCCAGACCTGGGATCCAGCCCCAGGTTCCCTGGTTTCCCTGCAGCTCCCAAGGCTCAGCACCCTTCCCAGGGCAGCAGTGCAGTTGCAAACTGTTTTCCCAAGTTAACAATTGGTCTTAGACCCAGCTGAGGGCACATAGGCCAGGGTCTTGGGTGGGCCAAGGGTGCCCAGCAGCAGGAGGAGGTTGAACGCACCAATCCGAGGAGAAGCAACATTAGGCCTTGTACCAGTCCCAGGGGAAGCAGCATTAGGCCATGGCCTATCCCCAAGGGTCCCTGGTGCCCCACGCGTCTGTCTATCTGCAGACAGAAACGTCAGGCTGTTACGTGGATGGGGCCAATTCCAGCTTCTGACCAACTTGGAGCATTTTCCCACCGAGCAGGAAGCCTGGGCTGGCGGGAACAGCGTGGGAAAAGGCCGGGACGCAGGGAAGCGGAGCGGGCTGGAAGGGGTTGGGGCTAAGGGGCCTGGCGGGACCCGCTCCGCTGCAGCCTTCGCAGCTGCGGCACCACCCGGGCCCCACGTGTGTCCGTGTGTCCATCCACGCAGCACCTGGGGGGTCCCTCGCAGCTCCCCCCGAACCCGGGGAGTCCCAAAGCGACAAACCGGGCCGGGGGCAGCTCGGCTCCAGCGGCCGCGGCCAGGGGCAGGACCGGCCCTCGGGGGCAGGACCGGGAGGACGGGCCGGTCCCGGGGGGCTGGACCGCTCCCAGGGGGCAGGACCGCCCCGTCCGGGCCGCGCGGTCCGCGGAGAGGCGCCCGCCGAGCGGGAGCCGCTTGGGCTCTGCCGGTGCCGGTCCCGCCATGCCCGCCGCTTACCCGCAACGGAGCCTCGCGGTGCTGCTGCTCTTCGGCACGCTGGCCGCGGCCATGGCCCTGCTGGCCTCCAGCCTCATCTTCCAGCTGCCGGCGGGCCGGGCCGGCCTCGGTGCCGGTGCCGGGGCGCTGCCGCCGGCCGCCGCCGCCGTTCTGCTGCCGGTGTCGGCCGTGCTGGCGTCGCTCTGCCTGGTGCTCAACGTGAGCTGCCTCCTGCTCTGCCTCCTCCACGGCTACTTCAGCACCGAGCTGTGCCGGGGACAGCCCGGGACCGAGCGGTGAGAGCTGGGGGGAGCGGGGGGACCGCCGGTGGCACCGGGGACTCCTGCGACGTGGGGGGAGGTCAGAGGGGATCCCCGAAGACTGGGCAAGGTGCAGGCAGACACGGGGGAGAGAGGGCGCGGGGCTGGGGGGACTGCGGGGTGCAGGGAGGGCCAGGCCACCCTCGCAGGGTCTGTCCCCAGCCTGGGGGCTCATCCCCGGCCCCACCGGCCCCCCTGAGCTCTCCCCCACCCGAGAATCACCCAGCACCTGCAAAACTCCAGCCCTGAAATCATTAACCCTAAGACAGGTGATGATTTAATCATTAGCAGCACCTTTACACTTGCAAGGGTGTTTCCGAAACAGTCACCTGCTCCTGCCCACTCCGGGGGCTGCTGGCTTCTCTGCAGAGGCCACCACGCTAGAGAACAACTAGTAAATGAGCAGATTTCAAAGGAAAACGTGCTCTGGAGATGGAGGTCTGTAACTCAGTGAGGTCCCCGCGGGACTATTCTAACCAGAGCCAGTCAGAACTTATTTAGAGGAAATTACTATGTTGAAGCGCTTGGTTTTGTCCCTAATCAGACCAAATCCTTAATGCTCTGTGTGGAGCAGGACAGCTGGAGACGCTCCAGCAGGGCAGAAATGCCCCAGCTCAGCACCTTCCAAGCAAACAGGAGGCTCGGTGGGCTCATTAACAAAGGAGAGCCAAGTATTTCTGCAAAGAGGAGTAAAACTCCTCTACTAAAATTTGCTTTCTGGGGGAGCTGACCTGGAAGACACTCCTGGCAGAAAACTCCCACTCAGCTGTAGTTTTGTCCTGGATGTGGCATCAATTTAGGCTGAAAAACTCTCCAAATTGTGAGGTTCGTCTTTGAAATTCCTTAAGTGGGAAACGGGACAAGCCACAGATCAGGTAGCCACAGTCACAGGTGGAGGGACCTTGCGTGGTGGACACAGGACAGGGCGACTCCACACAGCACCTCTTACAAGCAGGGAAAGTCTACCCAAGGAATCTGCTTTTCCAGCACTATTTCCACGCACTGCTGCAAAGCCTGCGGCTGAGCTCGCGTCCCTGGGCCCTTTCCCACGTCGGGGTTGTCACAGGGAATGCGCCGCACACCAGCTCCAAACAAAGCCCTTCCCCTGCCCCTGTGCGCCCCCCTGCTCAGGTAATTAATGAACAAAGTGGCTGCTCTTCAGTGGCAGCCAGCGTGGAGCGAAGCGGGAACCCGGCCAGGCTCCATTAGCGCCTGCAGCCACCGGCTCCCCGTGCAGCAGCCGCAGGGAGCCAGGGACGAGGGGATGGAGGCTGGAAAGGAGCCAGGGACACGACCCTGGGCCTCTTGGGTCATGCCAAGGGATGGAGGGAGCAGCGAGAGGGCAGCTCCTGCCTGTGCCGCTTCCATGTTGCCCTCCTGGGCTTTTGGAGGGCTCCAGGAGGCCGCTGAAGGGGTATTTGCTTCAGGTGCCTCTTTTCTTCCTTGCTTGCCCTCCACCCCCTGCAATAAGCACCTGGGGCCATCCCTCCCTCTCCCCAGAATCTGGTTGCCAAAACAGAGCTAGAACCAGGCAGGAAAGATCTCAGCTCAAGGGATTTTGAAGTCTTCCCCTATTCCGGAATACAGCCCGTGCCAGAGGGGTGCAAACCAGCAACCCGGCGGCTACGCAGAGCAGGATGATCTGGGTGCCCAGGCAGGGAGCAGGGCACAGCCGTGTGCAGGGAGCAGCCCAGCTGTGTCTCCCAAGCCAGCACAGCCTCCTCCTTACCTGTTTTGCAGAGCGGACTGGTTCCTGCTGGACAGCCGGAGCATCCGCCACGCTGCCCTCGGCTTGTTCTGCTGCGGGGTCTCAGTCTACCTCACAGGCAAGTGTCCCTCGCCTGGGGTCCTAGCAGGGACTGTGTTGTCACACACATTCCATGCAGGAATTTGGGAAATACCGAGTTTCTACTTACAGTCAAGTTTGTTTTGCAAACTGCCTTCCCCAGTTTGCTGCAGAGGTGCAAACGCCCCTTGCTCCGCTGCACCAAGCAAAGGGCAGAGGCTTAGCCCAGCTTATCACCTGCGGTAAGTGACACGGATGCTCCTCTGCCCTCCTTGCAGCTCTCGCCATCTACATGCTGCTGCTGTTCGAGCCGGAGGCCGGCATCGCCAGCGCCTGCATCCTCTCCTCCGGCATCGTCGTGCTGCTGGTGGCGGTGACGCACGCGCTGCTGCGGGCGTCCCAAGCCTCGCGCCGCAGCGGCTCCGAGGGCTCTCACACCCTCTACGAGAACGACGCCGCACACGGTGCCGAAGCCTCCGCCAACGATCCGAACAGCAAGAGCGCGGCTGTGCCTTGGCCTGAGATCCGCCGGGAATTCTCCTTCCCTCCTTGCCTGGAGCGCAAATCGCAGCTGGACTCAGCCGCCAGCAGCGAGCTGCCCTCCTCAGGGCCTCAATCCGAGAGGGAGAGCTCCAAGCTGCCCCGCATGCACAGGACGCTGTCGGCCGAGTCAGGGCTGCTGCAGCTGCAGGGCAAGCCCTGGAACGGCGTCACGCAGGAGATGAGGAATGTCCTGTCATCCCGGAAACCCGCGGCCTCGGGGAAGGATTCCACGCTGGTGTGAGTGGAAGCGAGACCGCTCTGTCTCAGCTCAGAGCAGCAGGGCCTTGTGGTTCTGTTTAGAGCTTAAATAGGTCACACCAGAACCCACACGTGGAGGAGCCTCAGAGGGGGCTGGCTGCTTTTCCATCCTCTGCCCTCCTGTGTGCTGGGACCTTGGTCCTCTCCCCAGATGTGGCTAAATTACCCTCCTGGGGAGCTCAGAGAACAGGCAGAGCCCTGGACGACCAGTCTGTGCAGCCACAGCCCGATGCTCTGCACTTCTACTGCAAAGACGCAACCTCCACTGACCCCCAAAGTGCTTGGCCACCTGTCCTGAGCCTCCAGGACGAACACTTCAGTTACAAGCCCTTTAAACTGATCTCCAAAGCTCCATGTACAGCTCTGCTTTCCACTGTTTGACACAGGATGAAGAACAACCATTTTTTTTGAGAGCAGGACCATTTCTTTTGCCTTTGAAAAAAAGCTCTAAATCTGCATATCTTTGTTTTGCTCCCTGCCTTTTGAAACACACAGGCAGCAGGCTCCAAGACCCCCCCAGCCCAAGCGAGCAAGACGGGGAAAGCTTTAGACAGAACTTTCATGCTTTTCTTTTTATTGTTCTCATTAAAAACCAAACTCAGCAACTCTGGCAAACACATGAAAAACCTCTCCTTGCAGAATGCCTCCTGAACAAGGCTGAAGTATGTCCACTTCAGGTCCTTTTACACAGTCCTCACCAGAAGGACTTGCAGAATACTGAAAGCAAGACCTAGTTTTTTTTCCTAAGATGTTTCTGTAGCCAAGAGGTAGACAGCAAAGTGACTCATAACAGTCTGTCATCAGACAGAAAAAGAACAGGACAGGACAAATGCAGAACAATCTCCTCTCCCTTTTGCAGAGGGCTCTACAAAGGGACCCAGTTGCTCCCTAGAACATCCCCCAGGCAGGTCTCACCGCAGCAGCAGGACTGGCCTGCTCTGGTACAACTCCTTGGCCTTTCAGATGGAGAGGCAGAGGCATCCGTGCAGTTTCACCCACGGAGCAGGTTCCTCCCTCCTCCAGGCAGCTGGAGGACATGGAGCTGCACCGAGGCCAAGGCAGAGGGTGGCTGGTTCATGTGAAATCAGGAAGTGGCTGGAGGATTCTTGGCTTGTTGGGCAACGTTGCTGTAAATAGAAAGAGATGGTCACAACCAGCAGGCAGGAAGGGCCTTGGTAGTCATGGGGGTGTCAAGAACGAGGGCTCCCTCCAATTCAACCTCCCTGCTTGCAGGGCTGGGAAAATACGGAGCTTGTGCCATGGATCTGTGTGGAATGACTCTGTTTGGAGACGGAGGCGCCCTGTTTGCGGTGGTTTTATCAGAGATGGACGCTCCAAACTGTTAGGGGGAGCACAGGCACTTGGAAGCGTCTCACTCCCACACAGCCAGACTCCAACACCAAGAAAGCTCTTGGGAGAAACAAATACACTAGACTCAGACCATCTGCTAGCAAGTGTTTTAGGAGCTGTAGCTCAATTGTAAACATATGAAAATGCATCATCTCTGCTACATCTGCCAGCACCGCTTCTCTCTCCAGATCTTTCTGGGACTCTCTCCACGGAGAGCCACACATAGGACAGCACAGCACCAAGTGCAGCCCTTGTTCTACTCCATCTGCCTTCGACATGACTAATATCTAGTGTATTACAAAAACAAACAGGCCTTTTTAAATAAGGAAATAAATTATTTTTGCAGTTATCCTTTTGTAAACAAGATGATTCGCTTCCCGAGGTAAACACAAGCAGGGAGCCACTGGAAGGCAAGCCGCATATGATTTAAATAAGTGGGGAATTGCATAATTCTCATCTCATAAATACTGAGAAGGGTGCCTGGCTTATTTGTCCCGGGCTGTGTTACATCCGAGGCTCCGTGAGCCAGGGGGTCACTCGGATTAAGAGGCAGCCCCGGGACACGGGTGCCGCGCGGCCCTGGCTACCTGCGGCCCTGCGCGGCGTTCAGCTGATCCTTCACGGCTATGGCGTGCTTGAGCAGGCTGTCGATGCTCTTGAAATACACGCTGCTGTCAGTCATGTTCTTGATGGCACTGGAACACAGAGGGGATGGAGGGAGGAGGACTGGTTAATCCCTTCGGGGGCATCGCTTTGTGCGCGCCCACCCCAGAATGAGGGTAGTCCTACCAAGGAGCCCCTCGGCTGGGTGTTTTGCACCCTCAGACACTCGTGAGTGGGTTTATTGCAGGAGATGGGCAGGTCTGTGCGTGGAAGCGGGGAGAGCTGGCAGGCTAATCCAAGGGAAGCGGCCGGGCTTTGTGGGAAGAGCTCAGGGAGAAGCGTCCTGCTCCGAGGCGCTTCTGCTGAGGCCCGGCTCCCTTCCCGGCTCCCGGGAGCAGGGAAGCTCGTGCCACGAGCGCTCTCCCGTACCTGCAGGCGTATTCCACCGTGTAGATGGCTCCTTGGCTCTGCTCCTCCCAGTTCTGCATGTCGGACTGCAAGCAGATCACAGAAGAGGGAATGAGGCCGAGGGGGACACCGTCCTCGGTGGCGCGGCCCTCGGGATGCGCTCGGCCAGCCCTGCCCAAACAAGGGATGTGGCTGCTCCTCACTGGAAATTGCTTTTGGACACAGCCACTGGATTCCCCATCCTCTGCAACCCTGCTTGATCCCAAGCAACAGTATTTAAGAAGAGAGCACCCAAAGGGCCTTTGAAGGGAGCAGGGCAGCCCATAAGCCTCACACGGGCTCCAGCAGAACAACTCAGAGCCAGTTCTGGCTCTGGACACAACCGTACACGGCAGCTCCCTGGAGAAGGAAACCCAAACGAATGTGCAAGTCACAATGGAAACGCAGCTGAGCTCAGAGGTGCAGCTCAATAGGTAACTGAAAGAGCCCCTAAGCAGTCCAGGCTCTTTAAAATACATTCTCATGGGAGCCAGCTCTCAAGCCTATTCTGCTGACTCTAGTTACAGGTCAGAAGAAATCCAAGGGCCTCTTGTTGTGCCTGAAGGAGGTCGCGCAAGAGCTTGGACGGCCTCCAAACTCCCTTCTCTGCTGTTCAAAGCCTGTCCTGCACGGGGCCACTTCACCACAAAGCTGCAAACTACAAAAGCAACAAGTCTCTGCATGCAGCGCTCCGGGCAGCCCTGTGCAGCACAGGGTCCGGGACCCACAGCCCCACATCCCATCCTCCGGGGCCCACGCTCATCCCCAAATCCAGCCACGTTCTCCGAGTTTCAGATGGTGAAGAAGGTATTAAGATTACTTTTAATCGAGTTGCTTGCTTTAAAGGGCCTGGAGGTGACCTTCTCCTTGCATTTTGCATTGCAAACTTTTTCCATCGCTTCCCTCCCGGTTTACCCTAGGTTTAAGCCCTTTGGCAAACTCAAAGACTACGTCTCTGGCTGGCAGACCCCTACAGAGCTGGAGCTGCTGCATGGGCCAAGCAAGGCTGAAAACCCCCAATAAACCTTGGTTCCCTTCAACCATCGCCTTCATCTTGGGACTAAATTACACGAGAACAGATCCACACAGATCGTTCCCGTTTCTTCTTTTCTGAAGAACTAGACCCACCTCTGTTTAGCACCCCAGCTCTGCTCTAGGTAAAACCCGACAGCGCTTTCACAGTGCTGCTGACGCCCTCCTGTTCCAGGGTCCTGCCACAAAACCAACAGCAGAGCAACCCAAAACACCCATCCCCATTAACGGCACGCGCTGGGGTGACAACGGCCCTGTCAGGGCCATTGCTTTTTGTTTGCTCCCAGCTCTTGCCACACCAGAACTGCCTGCCCAGAGAGCGCTGAAGGTGCCCATGGTCTGGGCATAAAGAAACAGGACTCAAACAGCAGCACAGAAGCAGAGAGCATTAGGAAACGCTTCCTAATGCTGGGAAAGGGGACAGCCAGCAGGGCAGAGACTCGTGGGTACTTCACCTTGAAACGTGCTGGCCCTGCGGGGAGCAGCGAGACCTTTTTCTTGCCTTTGGAGGCAATTGCTGCCCAGCGGGGACTGCCTCGAATGGGAAAGCATCAAAAAACCAAAGGCACCTGAGGCTTGTGAGGGCTGCGGTCACACGGGGCAGGGCCCTTGCCCTTGGGAGCCACAGGAAGCCACGACCTGTTTTCTCACGCAAAGAAAGCAAAGAGCAGCAGCAATTTGGGCTAGAAAAGGATTCTCTGGGACAGCAACAGCCAGGAAATGAGCTTAGCCGACTCGGAGAGATCTTCTCAGTTACCTGCAGGGCACTGCGACAAGTCTGCCTGGCAGGGAAGGGGAGAGAATCGGGGGGTTTGAGAGCTCTTGCCCAGCACATGCTCCACGCTCTGCATTCCCAAGCTGCCCTTCCCAAGAGCGCTCCCGTCCCCATCCCAAACCACTCCATGGAGCTCTCTCCTCCACAAGGCTCATGGAAATGGAGCTCTCCCCTCCACATGACTGGTCATGCAGTTTGCTCCGTTCCCTTTTATTTTGGGCACATTTCATGGAATCGAGGCCATTCTGATTAAATCAAAGCAGGTGGCAGCTCAGGAATAATATTACAAGCCTCTTGTATCCCCGAGAGGTGATTGCAGCATGTGTTATCCATACACATACATCTCTGCACCCAACCAGGCACACAGGTATGTGCATAGACACCTATAATAATGCTAATAAATAACTGAATAATAAAGCACCACAGCCCAGGTTGATTTGGAAGCAGGGGTTGTAAAACAGAGATGAAAAACGGGGCCCGACAGCACATTAGCATAGACACGAGGCAGTAGTCTATTCAGGAGACATCATTCCTGATGAATCCTGACCGGCGGGGCAGGGAGCGGGGCAGCAGGGCCGGCGCGGAGCCGTCCCCGTGCTCCGGAGGAAGGCCGGAGCGCAGCTGCCGGGCGGGATTCGTTATCCTGCTTTGCCTCGTGGCTGCTCCCGCTTGTTTCTCCGCTCTCCCCTGCCTCGTTTGATGGAGGAAACAAACCCCGCTGCGGAGCAGGGGGCGGAAACGGGATTTAACCTCCCCCTCCTGCCTCCCCTATGCGACACGCTGCTCGCTTTACGCTCGGCAAGGACCCAACTCCCCCCGCTTTGGGGGTGAACTTGCCAAGTCTCCTCACCCCCGCGGCTCAGCAGAGCGCGGCTCCCGCCGCGCCCGTCCCTCCGGAGGGTCCCCGGCCTCCTCGCTTCGCCCGCGCGGGACGCACCTTGTGCTGCGCCAGCTCCGGCAGGGACCGCCTCACGTGCTCCTGCAGCCGGTAGAGCGCCACGGAGGGCTCGTTGGCCAGCACGTAGAGGCTCTCCGTGAACTTGTCGGTGACTGCAACGGGAGGGAGGGACGCGCGGCTGGGGGCCCGGCCCGGCCGCGGAGCCCGCCGCGGGGCACGGGCCCGGCTCCCGGGGCCGCAGTTTAACGGGGAGCAAACGGGGAGCAAACGGACCC
>VZSG01001731.1:13189-29620 GCA_013398315.1 Nothoprocta pentlandii
TTCAAAAAAAAAAAAAAAAAAAAAGTGAAAAGGCCTTTTTGGCCTTTATGTAATCTTCTACATAATTTTTTGTTTGTTTATAACAATGGTATTTCATAAAGCAGTTTTCATGTCTTTTGACAGGTAATATAAATAGTTTAGAGAAAAACAGCTAGGTGATTGCCAAAAGGCAAGGATTGTTTCGATAGCTCATTTTCAGAAAATGTTTCATCTCAGCATTATTACTACTTACAGTGAAAGTAAATGCTTCCCTCTGTTACAAAGACCAATAAATGTGATCTCTGTGATGATCTTAAGCATTTTGCTTTAATACATAATGAATCTGATAGACTACAAAACAGTTCAAAATATTTTCCTAGTCTAGTTTTCTAAGCATTTTTTGATATCTTTGGGTAATTCTATTTTTAATTTATATCTTTTACCAGCAATAATTACAACTCCTGTTCATATGCTTCCTTCTTGAAATGTTTTTACGAATTTCATAAGAGAAAGTTGTCTTGTGGATGAAAAGCATTATACCAAGAAAATATTCCTCCTAATGTAGGGAAAAATGTATTCAAAGCTATTAGAGAAATAAAAGTGAAAATTTATTTCCTTAAGCATTAATAGAACAGAAGCTTATTACTACAGTAAACATCTCCTTGTTCTGCAGAAGCAAGCTACTACTGATGTAAAAACTATTTCAAGCTGTTGTCATAAAAAACAGTTTAATTAAAGTGTCTGTGATGCTCGTGGATGCAATAAATCAGTGCAAAAAACATACATCAAAATCAGCCTGCAGAGACATCAGAACATGGTAAGTAATTGTCATGATGATAGAAAAACAACGGAGATTCAAGGGGTCTTTAAATGAACCATGAAATGAACTATGAAATCTTAAAAAAACCTTGACCTCCATATTAATGAGTACTTTCTCCAGAAATAAAGTGTATACTAAAGTTGGCTAGATTTTCAAGATTTTTCTTTTTTTAAATCTTTTTTTCCATTCTACTCCAACCTGCAGTTTTCAAGCAAAAGCCAGCCCCAAGGCTGATTTCATAGTCAATCACCTAGATCTTTAGATCTAATATTTAGTTCTAATATTGCCACTCTTCATATAATTTTTAGCCTTTGTCAATGAGTTGAATATTCATACATATTTTTATGATGAAAAACACAGAAGTAGCCATAGTGAATGTATCTACATATTGCAGCTCTTTGGAGAAACTCATCTCCAAAATAAGTATTTTCAACACTTATTTAAGAAGCATGTTGAAAATGCCAAGGAGAGAAACAGACTTTCTTCATTAATAGACAAGGAAATGTTATTTTTCTTTTCTCATTCAGGATTGCAGGTATATCACTGTATGATAAAAAGGTTATATTAGCTATATGTTATGTTCTTGGCTGCATTTAGATGACTGTGGGAGGAAGTTGCCCATCAAATCTCTGAAAATATATTTATATAAAAAAACCCTTTGCTTTATGGTATTTAAAGAACATTACAGGTTGTTATTTGCGGTTTCTAAAGAGTATTCTGTCAGTACATAACTGAACATAAGTCATTTTAATAAATACTAAATGTTTATATAACCTTTCTTTAGAAATACTAAAGCAGCTCAATATGTCCAATATACAATATTAGTGTTACTTTATTTTAAATCTAATGTCATTATCTTCTTTAAGTCTTCTGATGCCTTTCCTCACAATGGTAAATCCTTTTTCTTATCTTAAAGGATATTACCATTTTCAAGCCCATCTATAAGATCCACTCCTTCACTGCTTTAGCCTCTCATCTTTAATCTTATACACTACATAGAGAGTATATCCAGCTGCTATATAATAAAATACTGACCAGCTGCAGGAAACTCTTAAGTAGATAAATTCACATTTATTATATAAGTATCAAACACTTGCCTAAACAAATACAGTCTGGATTTCAATCTCACTGAAACAGTTGTCAGATAATTATATGACCAAGCACGGCAAAATGAACTTGGAAATAGTATTTATATAGTTTGTGTGCTTTAATATCAAGCCGAGCAGAGCTAAGACAGAAAAGGATCTTTTTATTTTACTGTTTGCATGACTTTTTTTTTTGGGGGGGGAGGGCTTTTATTCTGATTATATGTGATAAACAAAGATAAGCTATTTGCTGTTCTTACCTTTAGCTTGACAGTGTTTTCGGTGAACATTATATAAAGCAATAGATTTTATTACAAGATAAGTTGGAGAAAAAATGCTGTTACACAACGGTCACAAATGAAGTGGAGGAATAATAACAAGAATTGTTACCAGCTTGTCTGCCAATTACTGTGAACTGAATATGGCAGGACACGTTTCAAGTTCCAACTCATTGCTCATGAGCAACCCTACCAGTGAGATAACAGGTAAATGCCTGCTGTAGCAAGTTGCCTGGTAGGCTTGGGCTATAGCAGGCTTCAGAATTACTTTTTTTCTGCTCACCTGAACTTGGCTCTACATAAACAATTAAGCAAACAAAACCCTTTCCAACACGCTGCTACATTATCTTCAACATATGCGCTGAAAACAATTGCATAAAAAAAATTTAAAAAATTAATAAAATTACGCCACTGTCCAAAGCAAAGTTACCAAGTAGGTAGCAAAGTAGGGTACCATTAAGTTGATGAAAAAGGTGATCTTCTGAAAGTCCTTTTTCTCCTTTGGTTTTCAGATATTTTTCAAGATTTTTAGGCAATTTCACAGAAACGAATATAAACTGTAGCTCTAGTTATGCATAATGCTATTATTATATAAAAGTAACATCATTGAATTTCCTTTAGTCATCTCCTAATAATCTTGTTCATATTAGCAAGTTTTGGATACATAAATTAAAACCATAAATGACTATGGATATTAAATCTCATTTGCAAAACTTGCTGTGTACTTAAAAACGTTGATCTCACTGAAAGTCTCCTCATGCCTGAATGCTAAGTAAACACAATGGATGACATCCATTTTCTTTGCTGGAAAAGATTCTCTCATGTCCGTCATGAAATTTCTGGTCAGAAATGTCCAGCCAAGTCAGATTAGACAAACTAAAATTTGGCCCATAGGCACTGTGTGTCCAAATAGGTCCAAAAATCTTGAAGTGATTTTTGAAGCTGTAAAGCCAAAATATTCTTGATGTTGATTATGTCAGACCCACTTATGGTGGACTGTTTTTTAAAGGTGAAATTACTAAGCCTCATTAGGAAAGAGGAAGGACTGAGAGGGTTTTGTGTTGCAAGTGATGTTTCACAAAAGAAAATAAACTGGAGGTGTTCAAATATTGACAAGTCCTAAGTAGTATGACTATTGAAGTTGGCCTTACTTTGAGGAAATGAGTCAGATCAGATGGCCATTCTAGGTCCTTTCTGATCTAAATAATATTGTAATTCTAAGCTTCAGTTAAAAAATAAGTAATCAAGACAAGGCCATCTAGAAAGGTGAAAAGACAAAGCACAATATGCTTAGTGATTCATTTCACTCAAATGTTGCTAGGGAAAAACTGGCAGGAAACTGATTCTTCTGAATTCATACTACTTTTTTAATTTTGATTGCAAAGTTACATTCTCTCCTGAGATGATTCTTCTAGAGGACTCGAGTGTAGTTGCCCAAAAAAGCATTTCATGGGCTAAGGCTGAAGCATAACATCTCAGAAACTATTGAAGAATTGTTTGAAGTCCTCCTGTAAGCATAATTTGAGTAATATATACAGTCAACTTGTGGCAACATGACATAGAAATATTTTTGTGATATTACATTAATGTGATAGTTCAAAAAGGTGTTCCCATATTAGAGGATACACAGGAACACATCTGTAACGTACACACACACTAAAGAAGGACAGATGGCAAACTTCGAACTTCGAATTACTTCGAAGGTTGCACCAGTTAACACTCAGAAGGCTTTTCTTGCTCTTCTATGGCAGCACATGCACAGTGTTTACCCAGTCAGGCCTGGGGCAGAAGAGGCTTCTTTGCTCTAACTGCATAGGCATCCTGGCAAGCCAAGGGGTAGCAAGCAAGTCAGTGACTGAAAAGATATTCTACATTTCAACAGCTTTGAAAGGCTTTTCTGAGCATGTAGTAATTGCTGCTTATGTTCCCAATGCTAATCAAGATTAGAAAACAGATGCTATTTAGCACATTTCTGCTTTGAGTTTAATTAACATATTCTAAGATATTTACACAGAAGGGATTTCATAGATTAAATTGCATTTTGTGTTTTAGTCAGAGGCTCACATACAGATAATCTTAGGAAAATTCTTTCATAAGCAGAAAATATAGCCTCAAGATTTTACAGTTAAAAGTAAGAATGGTCTGGGTAGATATCAAGTCAATATGGTTCCTGTGCCTTTTCATGCACTGAATAGCTCAGTGAGAAGTTGTGGTGAAAGCTACATAAACATCAGGCAGCATTTGGCGTTTCTGTAAATTCTACATGAGTTATTTTTGATGTAATAATTCAAATACAAAACTTTTGTTCAGCTTGACATTTTTAAATCATAAAAGCTACGTTCTCATATATATGAGAAGCAGAGGGAACAACACATGAGTTTTTCTAGAAGTGCATGATTCTGCAGTGTTTTGTAACTTAGTCTCACCAAAAGCTAGCAACTATGTGTGTTTTCAATGTAAAACTCTTCTGTCAAGTAAAAAAAAAAACTTTTTCTATCTTGTAATTTAGGTTTGCATCTGTTAGCACTTACAAATATCCTTAAATTATTTACACCAACCTAAGCACCTATTTTCCTGATCAAATGCTTAAATCTGCTACGAAAGTAATTTCTTCCACCACTTCCTTTATGTAACAGCAAGAAAGAGAGGTTTAATTGTTTAATTACTTCAAAACTGTTTCATGACTCTGCCCATTTTAAGGAACTATAAAATGGGAATATTTCAGTCTTCTTAAGTTATAAGTTTAACTCCGTTACTCACAACTTTAGCCCTTTGAGACCTAACAGTGTAACAGCATCTTAAGGACAACTATTCTTATAGCTCTTGGAAATCCTGAATCGAAGTACAGCAGGGCTGTGGCACTGCAGCAGACTAAGTGTCCTAGTAGCATCATTTCAAGGGACATGGTGAGAAACAGGTGACTCATTGATGATTAGGTCCTCTGACAGCTTTGGAAGAATTGCTTGAAAAGCGGGAACTTAGAGAAAACCTAGGGCCTAACGGAGGTTATGGCATTACAGAAGCTTGCTTAGGATGATACACAGTTGCCATTTCCAGGATGGTCGGTAGGCATGGAATCTGCTCCTCTGCAGTTCCCTATGCAGCACAATCTGCCCTCTGCGCAGCTGCACAGAGGGGTAAAAGAGAGCGGAGTGGAACAAAAGCACCGCGGCCAAACCTTGTTGTGCTCCCTGTGCTGTGACTCTTGAGCATTTTAGAAACCTGCAAGAGTGGATTGCCACAACAGACAAAGCAAAAGTGCATTATAATTTTCAAAATTAATACATGGCAGTCAAGCTTATGGGGAAAACCTTAACTGTGTCTTCTTTGTGTAGTATATGGAACACTTAAACACATCATCATGTACTTCTACCATACTACAAACCTTGGACAAATGTAAGGGAGGACTATTGAGTTAGACACTTCTTTCATGATCATTGTCCTCACACTTTTTATTAACTCATTTATCTTAAATTAAAAATCTGCACAACTGCTGCAAGTTAGCTGTGAATTAACGTGTGAGCAGCTGAATGACAGATTCTGAGGCAAGAGGTAAAAATAATGCTGCAAAATATTGCTGCATCCAGTTACTTTTTTCTAATGATTTGACAGCTGTAAGATATAATACAGCCCAAACAGTCATTTTATAATTTATTACTCATTCTATTCCATCAACGAGCCTTTATTGTTCTGAGATTTGCCTTTTTCTCTGTGCAAATTATTACTCTAAATTCTATTACTTATGTTTCCAACCACTACATTATATATATATGGAAATAAATACATGCAACTTATTTGCAATTTATATACTGGAGCAATTTATATACTGGAGACTGAAATGTTTTTATAAATAGAACAAAGGATGAAGAAATATGCAAGAGTATTTCTCAGGAAATAATACAAGTTCTTGACTGCAAAGTGTTAGATCCATCTTTATCAATTTCAATTTCACCCAGTCTAGTGAAAACTATTATCCTGAGTGTGATCTATACAAGAGGCTAAGGTTGCAACTGTGTAATTAATGATTGATGCTGCCTACCATTCTCTTAGTTGCCCAGCTGTAAACTTTCCAGTGCAGACTCTAGCTCTGCTGGAGTACAATTCTTAGCAATTCTTGGTGATACTAACATCTATTTCCATAATAATATATTTAATTTCTATTACCAATTGCATTACTCCATGGAACAAATAATATTGACAGTAACCAAAATAAGCATATATAAAATATAAATATAATTATACTATGACTCACCAAGTTACTGAAAAAAACATAGGATATTTTGCTAGCATTTGTCCCTCAAGTAAATGTAGATAAAATATAGCCGAGGCAAGCAATACAGTGAGCAGTATGTGGCAACGTATCTTAGAACCTGAATTGTAGTGATTTAGCATTTGCTTTTTCTGCATCTTTGTTATCTTCATGCACATCAAAGAATTCTTTTCTAAAGTCTATCTGAAGTTTCTCAGCTTTCTTAAATTCTACTGTTACCATCTTCTCTATTTGACAACATTGATCATTCTTATTGTAACTTTCTGTTTTGCCAGTAGGACATATCTTGTCTAGAATTCACACCAGAAGACATTTTTTCCTAATTTACCACTCTTGCCTGTTACTTTAATGTCTAATAACAGGGAAAAGGTGCTTTGTTGGTATGTAAGAATTAACAGATTCAGAAACCATGCATGACATTTATTGACCTACAGTTCTTTTAAAGCAGCTGTCCAGCGTCAAAGAAAATTTATCGTCTTGTTTTCCTCTTAAAGGGGATCAACTCAATATTGTAAGTCAACTAAATCTGCAAGCGGTTAAGTGTAAGAACACTACTCATCTCTTAGGCAGGTAGATGGATAGTCCTCAATTTGAAATTTAATTATAGTACACTAAGTATTCACATTAGCATTTAGACTGTTCCTCATTCTGCAGAGTTTCACTTCCCAGTGAATAGTTTGCCTACAGTATTCAACCTGGAGATAAATGGAATCTCCAAATCCACTTGTGTTAGGAACCATGCGCTGTTTTCCTCGCTTATCATTATAGACATCTGTCTGCACTTGATAGCACACATTTTTTTTTCTCTAAAAATGCAAATGAGGATAAGTAGTATTGTAATTTCAGGCTGAAAAAAAAAGGCAGCAAGGAAGACCTGGACAACTATAGGCTGGTGAGCCTCACCTCCATCCCTGCAAAAGTGATGGAGCAGCTCATCCTGGCTGCTGTCTCCAGACATGTGGAAGACAAGAAGGTGCTCAGGAGTGGCTAGCATGGATTCATCAAGGGGAAACCTGATCGCCTTCTGTGATCAACTGGCTGGATAGATGAGGGCAGAGCGGTGGATGTCATCTATCTGGACTTGAGCAAGCCTTTTGACACCGTCTCTCGCAGCATCCTCCTGGGTAAGCTTCCGAAGTGTGGGATAGGTGAGGTGGATTAGGAATTGGTTCGATGGCAGAGCTCAGAGGGTGGTGATCAGTGGCACTGAGTCCAGTTGGGGGCCTGCGGTTAGTGGTGTCCCCCATGGGTCAGTTCTTGGTCCGGTCCTGTTCAACTTATTCATTAACGACCTGGATGAAGGGCTGGAGTGCTCCCTCAGCACGTTTGCCGATGATACCAAACTGGGAGGAGTAGCTGATAGCCCCGAGGGCCGTGCTGCCATCCAGAGGGACCTGGACAGACTGGACAACTGGGCGGTGAGAAACCTCATGAGGTTCAACAAGGGCAAGTGCAGGGTCCTGCACTTGGGGAGGAATAACCCCGGACACCAGGACAGATTAGGGGAGGACCTGCTGGAGAGCAGCCCCGCAGAGAGGGACCTCAGCGTCATGGTGGATGACAAGATGACCATGAGGCAGCAGTGTGCCCTAGGATTCCAACGGATCCTGGGGTGCATTAAAAGGACCATCTCCAGCAGCTCAAGAGAGACGATCATCCCCCTCTACACAGCCCTTGTAAGGCCACATCTGGAGACTGTGTCCAGTTCTGGGCTCCCCAGGACAAGAGGGATGTGGAGCTGCTGGAGAGAGTCCAGCGCAGGGCTACCAGGATGATCAGGGGCCTGGAACATCTGCCCTATGAGCAAAGGCTGAGGGAGCTGGGCCTGTTCAGCCTGGAGAAGAGAAGGCTGAGGGGGGACCTGATCAGTGTCTATAAATACCTCAAGGGAGGCAGTGAGGAGGATGGGGCTGGCCTCTTTTTAGTGATGTCCACTGACAGGACTAGAGGAAATGGCCACAAACTGAAGCACCAAAAGTTCCACAGGAACTTAAGAAAACACTCCTTAACAGTGAGGGTGACAGAGCCGTGGAACAGGCTGCCCAGAGAGGTTGTGGAGTCTCCTTCTCTGGAAAGCTTTAAAACCCACTTGGATGCAGCCTTGTGCCATGTGCTCTAGGTGACCCTGCATGTGCAGGGGGGTTGGACTGGATGACCTCTAGAGGTCCCTTCCAACCTTAAGCATTCTATGATTCTGTGATTCTATGAATTTCTGCATTGTTCACTATTCATGGTAGCAAGAAATGAGGCCAAAGAAAGTAATTCCAATATGGCATCTATGAACAAAACATGCTGGATGCTTCTGTGGAACTATACCAAAATAGTACATATACCATAGTAGGAGATAAAACAATAAAAATAGAATGGTTATAATTGCATCACAGTAATTAATATAGCACAGAAATCCTAGTAATGAGGTTGACTATATCAACAAAGGAAATAGTGCTTTTCTGTTCCCAAGATTCCAAATTCAAACTAAAATGAAACACAAGGTGCAATAAAAAGTTTTGCACAGCCTTATGGCTCTAGAAACATGAACACATCAAGCTAATTCCAAAAGGTCTTTGCTACTAAGAAGCTGAAAGCTCTTTATAAACTTAAGATATGCAATGCTGAGGCACACTTCAGAGCAACAACAACCTGGGAAAAGAGAGGCAGAGCGTAAGTTATTCCAATATAAGATACACACAGTCACAGGCAAGATGGAGGAACCAATGCATTAGTACTGAAGCTGATCAGAAAATACTACTACTGAAAGTCAAGCCTATAGATTCTCTCAAGGCCTGTATAAAGCCAGAACCAGATCAACCTGCAAATTCCCATGATGTCATCTTTAAGTCTCTCAGAGAGACCAGTCAGTCTCAACACTGGCAGAAAAGAATATTTAGCATGAGCTCTTTCAGGACTGAACTAGGTCCTTTTTTTAGACACACATGCCAAAGGAAATGAAAAACAAAGCAGTCTGCACTGAGCAACCATATGGCACTTCACACCTACCCTTAGATGTCAATGCTAAGAGAAACTAGTGACGCCTCTAATGCATGGATAATGTGGTGACTGGAAATCAAAGGCAACCGTTTACTTCTAGGTAACCTCACACTACCCACGCTCTCTGGATTTATTCTTTAAGTTTCATTTCCTACAGCCTTCATGAGAAGCAATATAAGAGAGGCTGGTATCATCTCATTTTGTTAAGGCTAGGCAAGAAACATCTATTAAAAAAAAATTAGGACTCCTAAATTTGCAGACATATTGTGCAAAATCCTACACGTTCAGCTCAACTTCTGTTCATAGAATTTCATTTTTCTTGTCAAGAAGATAAACAGACTTGATGCTTTACAACCTTCTAGAGATGTGCTTAATGCTAGCTAAGAATTTTAATTTTGCTAATTACTTCAATGAAGATTTCATTTTAAAAACTTCTTTTAAAATAGTTGATAAAAAAGACACCTCCAAAGCACTTCAATTCTATATATTATAGAACTTAAGGATTTATTAGAAGACCATCACAACTAAGAACTTATATCATCTTTGCAACTGCAATTTTTTATTTCTATTATGACCTAATCAATAGTTATAGCTCAAGAAACAGATACAACCGTATTCTGTAAATAAAGCAATGATTCTTAAATTACCAGAATTCTTAAATTACCAGATTCATTACCAGAAGTAGGAGTGCTGGGACATTCACATATGTCAAGTAGTATTACAGGGAGAAGCACACAAAAAGTAAGCCTACAAAAAGTAGCAAAGACATCAAACTAGAGAAACAATTGTGTAGGTGTCCAACAATGTATTTTAGGAGATGAGGCAAGACATTCTTTTATTTCCAGAAATAAGGTATTGACAGGGAAATCACAGTTTTAGATAACTACAACTGGAACACCAGTTATGTAGAGAGCACACATACAGAGTTAAAAAAAGAATTGCGGAGAATTAGAGAAGAAGCATATGCTAGCATACCTGGATAGCATTTGCATTAGCACAAGAATCAGGTTTAAAGTGCTATAAATATATTAACTCTCCACACCTTGCACTTTAAATTTATTTGAGCATATTTCCACAACCGAAACTGTGATTCTATTCACAATCTGAAGTCACCATAAACCCCTGAAACACACACACACAAATAAACACACACACACACACACACACACACACACACACACACACACACACACACACAGGCAATCTTTTGTCCTCTCAAAATATGTCTTACACCAGCTCATTTAATTTGAATTATAGTGCAGAATAGCGACTGCAAGAGCTGGAAATGCATGCTTCAAACCTTTTATTAGCAGTTTTCACAATGCATGTGTAATGTGTAACTCCTTACATGTTCACTCTGTTTAATGACAAGTGACACTAAAATCTGTCCTTACTTCTGTGAAATGTGCAAGTCAAAAACAGACAATCCCACAGACTTACTCCTGCTTCAAACAGGGAGGCAAGAGAAACAAGCGATCTCCAGTATTTTTGGCTAACAATGACTGTGTGCATATTTTCCCTGTGAAATTATTGTAATATAATTTCAACCTGGTTCTTATGGAAAATAGGCTTATGTGATCACATTGTCTTCAGGGCATCTGCACACATACATATGCATTTACACATATATCACTTGTGGGCCCAACAGTGGATTTGGTCAAACAAGTTTGTCAATACTGGAAACACTCAACATATTACTACTTAACTACAATTACTACATTACTATACTATTACAATTACTACTACAGCATTACTACAAGGTTCCTGAAGAATAAATGGATACACAAACAGAAGCCTAGTTAATACTCAGCTGAAGGAAAAAGTGAATTTTATGCTCATTTCTTTTTAGACACCTGAAAAAAACTTATGATTTTTTATAAATGCTTCAACAAGGGAAAAAAAGTGTCAAACAAAGCCTGCTCTTTCTTTGAGTCAAATGTCAATTATCAACCTTATACAAGCCTGTGGAAAATAAGGCTTCATTAATTCTGGTACTAAACTACCTTAAAAAAAAATGTAAAATAAGACCCTCACTAAGAAATATTGAAAATACCAGCAGATCTAACTGAAGTACTTGGAGTACACTGATGTGACAAACTTAAGTTGATATGATTTTTATTGCTATAAGCAATAAAACTTCTTCCTCAAACCATGTTCTTTCTTAGATACAGAAAACATTGCAATAATCCTAGGCTAAGAAACATCTTCATATATTTGTCTATAAAATTGTTTCTTAAAAGGAAGCAAAATGATAGATTTCATACTTAATTGAAATGATTGCTTTCTATAAAGCATACATTACTTTGTTTGAAGTTTTTATTGTAACATCATCCTGATGACTAAAGAATTCATGTTCACATCAAGCCACTCACAACTTCTAATCTGTTTAGGAGAGGAAGTATCTATAAGCTAAGTGTCATGGAAAGGCTTTTGGGGGAGTGATTTACTCCAAGTAAATTTTTAAATAATTCTAGAAGATACAGCTTTCATTCACACTATATGCCTGAATACAGGGTAAAAAATCCATCAGTGAGGATCTCCTGTTTAACAGTAAACTCATGAAGGTCCAATTCCATTATCAGAGAAAAAGCAAAAACCTGTTTGAAATTTCAGCACCAGCAAACAGCTATTTCCTTAATACATAACAGGGCATACTGTCTTCATGCTGAACTTCAGAAAGCTTTTTAGATTAACAAAAATGTATCTAAAACTGAGATGACTTATTCTGGTGCTGACTCAGACTTATACCACAGACCAAGCACAACTGCTGTGCATACTTCCGGAGAAGAACTTGACCAACTGGAAGGTTCTTTTCAGGCTTTTATTCTTATTGTTACAGCCTCTCACCATTACACCAGGATGCACTCTGCCACATGTGGTTCAGAGCTGAGACTTCTGTCAGTCTCCAATGCCCTCCGAGCAATTTTATAGAAGACCCATCAGGATCAAAACATAGACCTTGTAGGAGCTTGCATGTTGTGAACGTCTGTGAACAGACCTGCATATCGGTTAGTCACTGAGCAATAGTATATAATTACTACTGCTGTAATAGTACTGTAAACCTCACTGAGCAGATTTCAGCTTTAAATGACTCACTCATAATTGTCCAAAGAGCCACTAGGTCACCCAGTTTCTCACTACTTTGATTAAGGTTTTCAAAAAGCTAAAGCTCATGACCACAGTTCAAAAGTTAACAGTTCTCTCCTGAATGAAAACAAGAAAGACAGCAAGCAAGCAAGCAAGAAATGAAAGAAAAAAAGAAAAAAAAAGAAAAAAAGAAAAAAAGAAAAAAAAAGAAAAAAGAAAAAAGAAAAAAAGAAAAAAGAAAAGAAAGAAAAAAGAAAAAAAGAAAAAAAGAAAAAAAGAAAAAAAGAAAAAAAGAAAAAAAGAAGAGCTCTGCTTAAAATAGCTAAACTACTATTGAGGATACTTCCACCTCCCTTTTTATTTGATTTGAAAAATGTTACCTTCATACATGTAATTGAGAACACTGAACACACAGATTATGTCAATTTCCAACTTCTCTGGAAGAAAATAAAAGGGAAAATATAATTGAAGACAACCTACCTATATGTAATATAAAATCCTGAATATAGTCAGTACACGTAATATCCATACACATTTAAATACACAAATATATTGCAATACTCATGATCCAACCCCAAATAAAGCAGCTTGCCAAGCCAGTAGGCACCAGTTCTGCTGACAAATTATTCAAAAGAGCAAGTGACAATTACAAACCTTATTTTTGCCTGCAAAAAAAAAAATCTTATATCAAAATAAAATATTTTAGTCATATAGGTCCCTGGTAAGGGGGAAACAAGTGATGCAATTTCATCTTTATATATTTCTGCGTTGTCCAAACATAGCAGAAGCATTTTTGCTTTAATGGGCTCCACCATCATACAGCAAAACTAACCACCTGTTGGAACAGTCATGAAGTATATCAGGCAACAATACACTAAGAGAGAGCACAAAGCGTAAAATAGTGCCTTAGAGCAGCATTTCTTTACCTATGGGGGTGCATAAGACTTCATTAGAGACAATGAAAGGGAGCAAGCAGGATATTTTGAGCTATGTATGGCTCAGTAAGACAAAGTAGTTAAAGTTTAAAATCCTCATTCTAACAAAGAGTTACAGCCAGAGTTTGATGAAGTCCTAATAGTAGACTTTTAAATTTTAAATCTACTTAAATTTTTATTAGTGGTTCTGGTCATTTATGTATCATTTAAACTCACTTTTATTCTCAGTAGTGTGGCTAAACTTGTTTTTCTACCCTCCTTTTCAAGGAAAGATCTAGTCTCAGTAGATCTATAATTATTTGAGTTGCAAAGGATCGGATCAGATACCACCACAACAGCTTTCTTCCAAGACTTATTTTTGAAACTAACATATAGTCAAGAGTTACCATGAATAAAGACAGGAACCTTGTCCGCCCTTAAAGCCATCTAGCAATTTGCACCACAATCTACTATATTTTAGTTGATTCTTACTTTACTAAGTTAGCACTTCCATAATTCTGATGAAGTTTTCAGAAATTACTTGTTTCAAGTAACTTTTGAAAAAATTTTACTCAAAATGACTGAACTATTCATAACTGCATAAAAGTATGGATTTGCCTGCACACAAGAAGGTCAAACTGAAATTTCATGGGTAAGTTACCTTGTCATACCTCAAGTGGCTGTGTTTTCATCCTTCTAAAATTATTT
The DNA here is from genome assembly GCA_013398315.1 of Nothoprocta pentlandii. Lineage (NCBI taxonomy): Eukaryota > Metazoa > Chordata > Aves > Tinamiformes > Tinamidae > Nothoprocta > Nothoprocta pentlandii. Next base: position 27,319 of record VZSG01001731.1, read on the forward strand.
GATGTGATAGTCTAGAAGGCAGCATCATATTTTCATTACTAACTTTTGTCCAAAATGAAGCAAAGTTTCTCTGGTTTCTGGGTGTTTGAAGGACTGTTGGAAAAAATGCCTTTTCCAAAGGTTTTGTGGACAACCACCCCAAATTAGAGAATTGTCAAAAAAAAACCCTGTGAATTAAGTGAATTTCTTAAGTGAATTTCTATTGCCTCTGAAGAGATTTAATATCTAATTCTCTTATTAATCAGGAGAATGTAATCCTTGAAAAACAACTTCTACTTATTTATGAATGGCAACTTCAAATATAGTGAGTGCTAACCTTGGCAACAATCTGCAGGGATAGAAATTATTCTGTCCATGCATTACAGCTTGGCATTGTGTAATGGACCAAGTCACAAAAAGCTAATTTAAATCCAACTCAAAATTCTCAAGCAGGGCATATATAGTATTGTGAGGAGGAAAATGATGGTGGTAAAGTCAGTAAACTGGCTAGCATTTATGGATCTCTAAATCAAACAGAGATTCAACTTTTCAAAAGCCTGTAGTAAGTACAATTTCATGTACAATATTGAAAGTCCATTCATGAGCATACTACAAAAAAAAAACTGCAATTGCACACACTCATAACTTTTTGCAGTCTCCATTTCTGCTTATCCAAAACTGCCGTAGAATTAGATTGATGTACCTTTGAGATAGAAGAAAACCTACACAAAGTTTACAGGTGAAAGACGTAAAAGTATAATAAAATTGGCACAATGGGAGGAATAAAGATGACAGACAGGCAGGGAGTCAGCATCAAGGGAGTAAGACTGAGTTTGGAGTTGTATTACAAGGGCACAAATAACTGTGCATTAAAATACTGCAATTAGCAAATTTCCAAGTTTATTCACCACACAGCAAATCTCACAGAATTCACCTCACAGGCAGGAGACTGCCTACATATTTCTTCTCTCAATTCATACACTACTGCAGTATCAAATCATTATGAAGCCTAACTCTCAGGCCTTTCCATACATGACCCCTCAAGTCTTGCTGTCTTTGGCTAATGCTATGAAGAACATTATTAAGCTATTAAACTAGCTTTCCCTCTACTGTCCTCCCCCACACCAACCAGAGCTTTTTACCTTCTTAATATCTTACAAGGCTGGTATTGGTTGCTGTCACACATGCACAGAATTCAAAACTTCTCCTTTCTTTCTCCATATTTCTAGGCAGCTTCAACCACGATTAAGCTTTTAACTATTTTTCTATTCAAGAGAATTTCATACATTATATACTGTGCAAAAAAGAGAGATTAGGCAGTCTGACAGATGGCAGTCAGTTTTTGTCTTGAGAGAATCTCATCAAAATGTTGGGCTATGCTCAAGGGAAGTTATTTCATTCATATTCACTGTTTTTTTCAAACAATCTATTTATCTCTACTTTGAAACTGCTTTGAAGATTCAAAGCATTTGTCAAAACAATAGTACCTATTCATTGGACTAACTAGCTTTGCTTTTCTGTAACCAACTCTGATTTAGATTGCTTACAATTCACTTCTAACAGTAATCAGTAATTGTTGTATATATCCAATTCATCCCATGCTTTATTTCCTTCCTGCATTTATGTCACTTATTTGGGAGGGGAAATATGGAGGCGGAGATGGGGAACAATATCCAGCAACAACAAAGGATTTTTGCCACTACTGAAGAATATTACAGACTTTATCCCTAAAAGGGCCATTTATGGGAAAAAAAAAAAAAAACAGAATAACTGTACTGTCATGTATTGTCATTCCACCTTTCTAGCTCATCCTCGTAGGTGACAGCTTTGGAGCGGAGGCTCGCGCCGTGAGACCTACCTGAGAGGAGCTAAACCGGCGGCCCCAAGCCGCACCCAAGCGGGGCGAGTGAGGCACCCCTGGCCCCAGGACGCGTAGGCGCAGTGGGGGCGAAGTCGGCAGGGTGAGGCGGCCCGAGCCCCCGCCTACAAGAGCCGCCCTCAGGGAGCGCGAGCGACTGACCAGAGCGTGGCGAACAGAGCGGGCAAACAGAGTGTGGCGCCGCAGTGCGCACAGGGAGGGCGAGCAGGCAGGGTGGCCGTGAGCAGTTCCTCGGTGCACCCATCATGGTAATCACCCACCGGAGGGCTGCGTTAGCACCGGCTAAGAAGGAGATAGGCACCCGGACTGAGTGGCTGCTCCAGCATGCAGCCGTCCAGGTGTCCAGGTGTCGGGCTGCAAGGAGTGCCGCAGCCTGGCGCTCCCGATGGACGGCCTGGGGGAGCGCACCTGTGTGAGGTGTGAGCAGGTGGAGGACCTGCTCCA
>VZSG01001732.1:21017-50441 GCA_013398315.1 Nothoprocta pentlandii
ATACAGTAATATACCAGAAAGATGACATTTTACCCAAACTAATTCCGGATCTTCAGCAAGTAAGATTTAATGATATAATGATTGAATGCTATCCCTCAAAAAAAAAAAAAAAGGGCCTTTTTTTTTCTTTAGGGTTTTAATTTTTATTTTTTTGGAAAGACTTCAGCAAAATGATACAGGGCTGGTGGATACCAATGTTTGGAAAAACATTTTTGTTCTTTGAGAGGTGAGTCATTCCAGTGATGTAGTAGGACAGGAGCCAGAGACTGGGAAAGGCCATATGAATGATAAATTGAACTGATATCTAGCTGGTCTGTATAACTGAATTGCTGTTAGAAAATGAGCCATTTAACTTCAGTGTTCTGGCCCATGTCCCATTTGAAGAGTTAAAGTTTGCCAATATAGAGTTGGAACAATTCTACAATTTTAGTTGGAAATGATTTTCTCTCTCTTTTCCTTTTTAACTTAGATAGATGATGTGTTTATAAGCTAGTCAGATATCTTGTCTTTTTCCCACAAAGGACGGCCTTTTAACAAAATCAAAGGGTTCCTTTAGAATCTGTAACATTTTGGCCATGCTTTCACATTTCTAGAAATTTGTGTACATATGGTTGAATCATAGGAATTATCCCTGAAAGTGGTGGTGCTTCATCACAAGTGTTTCTAACAATGATCTGTTTGGCCAGAGTTATCCTTACAGAAGTTGCAGTGAGCAGCCATTGCAAATTTTATCTCAGGACCTTAAAAATATTCAGCATAAATAAACTTCATAATTCTTGCTCCTTATTTCTGAATTGTTTTGGGCCTTTATTCTTCTTGCTCTTAGATTGTACTGCGGTAACTGCAGTGCTGATAGTAGCACATGCACCCATGTTTTGTAAGGGTCATCAATATCCAAATGAAAGAAAATCTGTATTCAGGAACATAGATTTCCATGGAAAAGGGCTCCAGTAGGCAATTTACTGATCATGTGCAACTTTTTCCAGTAAGGAATGAATGAATTACAAATTCAGAACCTCTTCCTGTGCTTCAGTAATGAGCTAGAGAGTGAAAATAAAGCAGTATGTTATGGCAGTCTTGCTACCTTACTGACAGAGTGTTTTCTTCATTTTGTTTATTTGAAGTGGCTGTACAAAAGTGCTCTGCAATTTAGCAAAATTGTGTGACTTAGTAGATACCTAGTAAATTAATTACTTTTATTTTTAAAGTACCATAGGACTTTACTCAGTTGTGATACAAGAGAAACACAACAATCATGTAAAGCTAATAGTGCTAACTAATATTCGAACCCTGATTTGAGGTATTAGCTTTTTTTCTGGAGTGGTTAAAAGACAACCGTAGTTTTCATTGTTTTACTTATTTTTTTGAAATAGCGAAAAAATATGGAAAAGTGAGTAAAAGTGATGGTGTGTGTGTCTGTGTGTGTGTGTGTGTCTGTGTCTGTGTACATGGTAGATAGGCAAAGAATAAGACATATGAAAGGCAAGGAATAAGACAAATATCAAACATATTCTACACCAATTTCTCTTTCTCCCATATGGATTAATATTAATGGAACATTGAAACTAAGTACTTTATTTTATTTTATAGCTTGGTGGTTCAGACCAGCTAGATACTAGTTTAATTTATCATTCATATATCCTATCTCAGGAAAAAATACTACTGAATAGTGAATATTTTAGTGTGTAGGGAGAGAGCCTGTTCACTCTAGTCCAGCAAATGGACTAGTTTACTTGCTGAGTTTTGCTGTATGAGTGATGGAAGCAGAACTATGTGTTTATTTCAGAGGGTAGGAGACGACGGATGGTGTGTAATACCTTTTCACTGCTTCTTGAACTGATGTTCCCGTGGTGCCTCTCAGCAGACATTCTGTATCAATATAGATATGCAACTATAATTTTAGGAACGAAGTGATAGAAAATGTAGGGCAAATTTAAACTGTCAAGGTAGTGTCAATAGCCAATCTATGTTTGATCCAAACAGCAGGATAAACAAGTGCATTATCTGAAAGCAGATAAAAGAACAAACTTTCAAACAAACTATAGGATTGTAATATATTAATGATTCTGATAAAATCTTGCCTGTTACTAGTTGCATATGGAACTGGTGTTTTTTTTCACATTTTTTTCTTCTTTTAGAATGGTCAGCTGGAGTGTGTTCGGTGGATGGTGAGCGAAACAGAAGCTATTGCAGAATTAAGTTGCTCGAAAGATCACCCAAGCCTTATTCACTATGCAGGTTGCTATGGTCAGGTATGGTTTTCATTCAGTTTTTACAGATTGATATGCACAACAATTTCAATTAAACCAATTTCAATTATAACTGAACAAGCTTTCTGTGGCTTTTAATGGAAGTGTTCATAATTACCTCAAAGTAGGACTTCAAAGACTTCAAAGAAAGAAAGATCCTTTCCCATTTAATCTGCTTATTTTTCAGTATTTTCTCTCACAAGTGATTTTTTTGAAACTTAAAGTAGCAGCAAGGAGATTAGATGGCATATTAGGCTAACTTATCAATTGAAGAACAGAGGGAGTTTAATCATCTTATTCTGGTCCATAGAAGACTTCTTGGTCACGTAAGAAAACCATCCAGCACTCTGGCATAGTTTACATTTCCTTTCCAGGAGAGAATTGCCTGAAATAATTTTGGCAAATTGTGACAGTTTAGGAATTCACTATATTGGCACTGAAGTGAAATGTGGTGAAACTTGAACATCTGTCTAGATCTAGGCAGTTTTATTGAGAACTACATATGAAGATGTGTTGTAAAACAGTCCTAGTCCACACCTAGCCTATCTGTAAATCTAATGATGGGAAACTTCAGAAGTTCAGTGTTTCAGTGCTCTGCCAATATCTTGGGAAACATACATCACTTAATCGTACCATATTCTCATCACAAGAAGTTGTTTTTTCCTAAACAGACCTTACAATAACCTCTCTTTAAAGAACTTTCTCCAGAATCTCATATGGAAGGAATAATGATCCATTTTTTTTTCCTGTAATCTCTTTGGTGGATGAGCCACTTTCTCACTAGATGTATTTTTTTTTCTCTTACCAATAAAGAGAAGAAAAACAAAATGTAACCACTTAAGAAATTTAGCTTCTTTACCCGCCTGTGCACATAAGACTGTGCCATTGAATATCATTCAAAAATATTTCTGCCCAAAAAAAAAAAAATGTTTCTGCTTTTAATTGGTAATAACAACAGTTTTACTGGAAGAAGAGCAAGGCAGATGTGGAAAGCTGGAAAGATGTAAGTCCTCCCCTTCTCCTAGTTCCTCAGACAACACAGACACCCTCATTCACGTGCTCTTCCACCCCACTGGTGCAAATGAGATCCCTGCTTGATTCTGTTCTTCCCAAGACAAGTCTGACCTGTAAAGCTAAAAATGAGTGTAAGGTAGATAGGTATCTGGGCAGAACTGGGTTTGAAAAAGGAGCATTTTGAACTGGGAAGAAAGTTTGGAAGAGAAGGCTTAATATGAACTTAAATTCATGTCTTCGTTTGAGCTAGCCTATTTTTTCCCTCATCTCTAAGGATGTTTACACAGACTAAAGCCAGTGAAGCTCTATTTTCTTCAGTAGAGTTACACTGTCTACTGCCAGGAGCAGATCTGGCACTGTGAAACTATATTCTGCTCAGAGCAGGAAGGAAGCTCCACCAATTAAGAAACATCAGCTACAATCAACCACCCCTGAAATTTAAAAAAGGTGATATAAAAATTGCTGACAAATTTTCATAGTTCACTGAATGTCAAAGAAAGTTCACATATATTGTCATTTATCTTTATATAGAAAAATAAAATCCATAAACATCTTGCAAACTTAAAAGAATATTGAGGCTGAAAGGAAGGCAGATTATCTTACCCAACTGTATTAAGAAAAAGTTGTTGAGAAATTCAAATGCAGAGTTGGCACTATCCTAGATGATTTCATTTATTTTAGCATTACTTACATGAGAGATAATACATGGAAACACTGATCTTGGCAGAATTACAGGAGTATTATTTTTACAAGGAAGACCTGTTGTTCAATCATTTTGTAACAGAGTAAACCCAGCCATTATTTCCCCAGGCATTGTGCATATATGCCATATTCTTCTTCAATAAATATCTTTAGTATTGCCAGCAAAAGGGAGCTTATATCAAAGCTCCTGTGTTAATCATAGTCAAACCACAGTTGTGGCCGGACTCCAAATACAGCTCAACAATTCTGTGTTCTTTTTCTCTCTCTCATCTGCTTTTGTTCCATGAGAAGGGGCTGTATAAGTGCATGTGTTGGGGGAGGAAAAGAGCTTAGTAGCAGCCTTCAGCTTTGTCTGCATCCCTCCTAGCTGAAGCCTCTTTATTTTTGAGTTGTGTGGAATTGTACCCTTGGAGGGCTACAGAGAAGCAACCCAGTTGACAGAAATCCCCATGTTAGTTGTATGTTGTTGATATATTGCAGATCATGGGCCAGCTATGTCTGGTGCATGCACCATGTTATAGGAGAGACATGGTGCTTGAGTCCTAGGTGTGCTTAGGGGATGCAGACTAAGAGCTTCGCAGGGATGCAGTTTCTTTCCAACACAGAGACAGCACTAGCAGGGACTACACAGGCGAGAAAGAGAGAGAGTGGTGGATGCTGAGGGCTTGTTACCTCCGGGCTGCAGTGACCCTAAAGGGGTCCAGAGGTGCAGCTCGACGGAGGGCTAAGGAGGGGTTTTGTGAGCCCCGTGGTGGTGCAGGGCAGGGGGCTGTAATGGCCAGAGACCTGTGGTCGTCAGCACACACACTAACAACATGCCTAACAACACGCTCCTTCGCACCTCAGGATGTTTGTTTTTTTCTATCCAGTGTCACTTTTGTAGGGATAATCTGTGACTTTTAATTCGCCCCATAAATTCTCTATTAAGAAAACGTAGTAACTGCTGTGAAAGGCTACTGGGAAAGAGAGATAATTTAGTCAATATCGAGTAATGGGGCTAGAATTAGATGCGGAATGACTGCTTTTCACCATAGTAATCCTTCTACTTTTCCTCCAGTTAATGCTTTTTGGTAACTGTTCTTGCCGAAGCCTGCAAACTGTCCCAAAACACAAAGTAACATTTTTTCCAGAGTATTCTCTGTGGGGATGTTTGACTCCAAAATATGCCAGAGGATGTTACGATATAAGATAACTGCAGGTTTTGAAATTAGTGCATATAAACTTGCCAGTATTTATCAACTCCTGTTGTCTAGCAAGTATATGTTTTTTTTCAATTATGTTCATCTAGTAAATAAATTTGCTTACTATTTTTCAATTTGTTTGGATAAATTGAGCTGGTGATAATGTATCTAAGAATATTTTTTTTCCAAATACATAATGTGGTGTTAGTGAAATAGTCCTTTGATATAGGAATGTTTCATTTTTCCCATGTGTAGGTAAAGAAAGTGGTAATTTTCACTGTGTATGTCAAGGATACATCTGTGGGAAAAGAGTGTCATGAAACACAAATTATTTTAATGGGACCCTAAAGTTATGCCTATGATGAACTGTTGCACAGGCATTTCCAAATATAGATCATTGCATTTAGACATTCAGGCACTTGCTTTCTATGTCTGATAAGATAAATGACAGGAAAGCATAATTTCTTCCATGCTGACTGTCATAAAATTACAGATCATGCTCAACATTTTATCCCTGTTAAATTCTGAACATATATATATTACATAATTTCAAAGCTTTTGTTGTCTTCTCATTCTACAGAGATATTCCTCTAAAATACTTGACACAAAACAGCAATTCACAGGAGTAGCATAATCCTTCTTCACTGTTGGCAAACGCAACAGACATCTCTAGAAATTGCTCAGAAGTATTTTAAAAGGGATATGTGATCTGAAGTCATCTTTCCATGCTGGCTCTCAGCTATGTTTGGCATTTAGCCAAGAAGTATGAGTATCTATCCCTTCACCCTGCAATAAAACCAAAATTACTGTTAAAGGGGAAATACACACACACAAAAAAAGACAAATTGCACAGAGAACAACCATCTACTTAATTTTAAGTATGGACTTAAAATTAAAACTGCTGAATGTGATGTTTGACAGAATCTACAAAGCTATTTGGAGCTAGAGCTCCTAGCCAATGTTGCACATGATGGATATAAATAAATATATAAATAGCATAGAATAGTAAGAAGATATAAATTGAAAATAATAAAAAATACATACTTAGGTAAAAGAAGTGAGATAGTGATTTATTCTTTACTAAAATGGAAAACTGGGAGCACACTTGCAGTCAGTTATCATCGAAGGGAGGTCACATTTTTATGTAAAGTATTATGGATTTTCAATAGGTATTGAAAAGGGCACAATCAAAATTAATCTAGAGAAGCATGGAATCTTGCTAGGACAGGTAGTAGAAAAATTTCTCTGAAAACATCTACTGTGGAAAACATGAAAAAAATCTTAGTGCAACTATATAAATTCTCCATTATTATAAAGGAAAACATCCTAATAAATTATATATTACACATACGTGCACACACTTAAAGCAATGTTAAAATCAATTAGGATAGTAAAGTCAAACCTTATTGAGGATGTGTAATATGTTCCCAGTCCCTTTTCTGGCTGATTATAATTCTTATCTACGAGCAGCTTATTTTTATGTCTTCTTCCTCCTAACTCATTTTCCTCTTTCCTGGACTATAGTTCTAGCCTGCTTTCCCTATTGTGATTAGATTCTTGCCAGATCATCATCTAAATTAATTCCTTCTTACATTCCTAGCTACTAGTGTTTTTTCCATATTGCTGTGTCTTGTCCAGTTTACTTCCTCTCTCTTACCTCAGTTTTGGCTCTAGACTTCTCTCTGCAAGCTTGTGGTCTAGCTCTCCCCATCTTTTTCAATACACAGGCATATACATATCATCATCTAGTCAATGCAGTGTGATTGCAGGATAAGCACATTCCCAGCTTTTAGTACTGTTGCTTCTCCTGCTACATAGCAGCCCAATGCTGGGGTTAGCTAATAGCTTTGGAGGGTGCAGCTGCTTAGTTCTGTGGTCTCTGTGCAGGTTTGAAGGGGCTTATGAAATTTCACCAAATTTTGGCAGACCTACAGGCTATTTTTTCTCAGGTATCATCTCCAATATGTAGACACTCTTTCTTTTCAATGTACAATAGTCAAAAGGTGTTACAGTGCACATATTTTTTCCTATTCTTTTTTTTAAAGAAATTGAAATATTTTTTGCTTGTTTCCTTGAGAGATCCAGTCAGAGTTAGGGTCATGCTGCACTAAGTCTGACAAGATCAAGAGGTATTGAAAGCAAGGTTTTATAATAGGAAATATGGGGCAGATTTAGTAATAGGTGTTGTTACCAGTGTTCCTATAGTACATTTAACTTTCCATTATTTCTTACTTTTTGTGCCTTTTCTATCTCCCATCTCTCTAGGAAAAAATTCTTCTGTGGCTTCTTCAGTTTATGCAAGAGCAAGGGATTTCATTGGATGAAGTAGACCAGGATGGTAATACTGCTGTTCATGTAGCTGCTCAGCATGGCTACCTAGGATGCATACAGGTAGAGTAATAGCTGTGATTATATCAGAGATCTACTTCAAGTCAAACTTGAATGCAAACAACCTTTGAAATAAATATGGAAGATCTTACTTTAAAATTCGCTAGAAGAAAAAAACTTTAAAGTAGTAGAACTCAGACTGAAACACCAAAAAAATCCATATTTTGAATTCTGTTGTCAGGTATGCTGTTGTAAATCTAATGTAACCTTTGCATTTCAGGAAGAAAGCATCATTGCAGTTGAAGAGCTTATGGACAATTTAAGTTATGGTTTATTCCATGTTAAGATTTCCACTTAGATCAAGCCATCCTTATCCTCCAAATATATTAATACTAATATATTAAGCAGGTATATTCTGTTTAATGTGAATGTGACAATGATTTCAAGTATTTCTCAATGAATAGCCTTGATCACTATGGGCAGAGCTGTTGTACAGAGCTGATGAATTGATTAATTCGCCCTGCTTAAAAGGCCATCAGAGCTATAGTATTTTTGAGTTCAATCTGAAAAAGCCAGTGTGGATGCCTGTATATACTACCAGTGTTCAATGCAGGCACATCAAAGAAGCTGCAGAGTTAAATTGGAGGGGTAGTTCAAGCATCTACTTTGCATTAAATCATACAACAAGAATGTGCCTGTACTTCTTGAGAGTCACCTGAGAATCATTATTCACAGGAATACTTTTCAAAATTTGTTGTTGACATTAATTTGATTGAAAAGTCTTTGAAGAAGAAATAAAATTAACTTAGGTGATTGCAGAAAGATTCTCAAGAAACAAACTATTCATTAGAGAAGTCAAGAAACAAAATTCAAGTTGGCATAAAGTCAGGACGGGAAAGAAAAATGTCCAAGAAGCAATAGTAACTCTCAGAGACCTCAGATATATACAGGGACTATGAGAGCTCAGTGAAACTTACTGCTACAGATAGCTGATAGATAGCAATTCTCAGCTGCCAAGTCTAGCTAGCTAACCGCTTTAGAGAGCTAGTAATGTTTTTGCAGTGTTACATTGAGTCTACTTATTACTTACTTATTACTGTGGTAGTTTATTTATATGCCTGGACACACAGAGAAGACCTAACTATATGAAAACAAATATGAGAGTCTCACACAGTCAAAAGGGGAAAAACGAGTGATAACTGAGCTGAAGGAATAGACTCAGAAAAGAACAGTTACATAGATTTGGAGGACATGGCCATCTCTGCATTTTCTTAACTGATGTGTCATCTTTCTTTTAAAGATGCCAGGAATATTGGAAACCCAATACAAACTCTTATGAGAATCATCATAAACAGATCAGCAAGTTTGTGCTAAAGCTAGTGGGTTTACTATTTTCTTAATTATTTTCCATACAGTTGCTATGATCAATTGGGAAAAAAAATGGATGAAAGAAATAGTTGAAAGTGCTATTGTGGTAGATCTGTATTTAAGAATAATTTTTTACAGTGTCTTTTAAAGATGAACGATAGATTTGAAGGAAAAATAAGTGAAGAATGGTGACATTTGCAGACTATTCTCATGGATAAAGCTAAATCTGAAAGAAAATATCCCAATTTTCCTGGTGAAGAACTTTAGTAAATGGCTTAGAATTTGTAAAACTGTTTATTGTAGCTCAATTTGAAAATTGGCAACAAGCATTTTGTGCTGGTGAAGGAAATAAATCATGAAAATATCTATTCACATGAAGAATATATAGTTAATGTATGTCACTTTAATGCTTCACAATGCTAATACTTTGTTGTGTTATGAAACAAAATAAGCCGATAGTGTGGTGAGTTCAACATTTAGCTTAAAACAAGGCAGAGTGAACAGTTGATAAAAAGAAAATGATAAGAAGGGATAAGAGTGTAGGTAGTAATATAGAGGATGAAGTATGTTATGCTTTCAGTGTTCCCTTGGACTTCCTACTGACTTTTCTTCAGAGCAAGTGAATTCTGTCTTCTTCCAAATGATACTACTGTTTTTCACAGGGTCATAACATGTCCCTTCTTGATTTTCTTTACCAGCAAGGTAATCTTAGATTGCTGTCACAAGCTGCAGTGCAACACTGTTCACAAGTTTTCCTTCTATACAGAGTCAGTAGGCAAGAAAGATTAACATCCCTCTCTCCTGTCAGAAGATGTAATGGTCTCTGTGCCTGCTATTGTGAGTCAACAAAGCCACGCTAAACTAGGAAGACTGCCAAATCCCTAGTTCTGCCTGGATAAGTCAATCAGGAGCTGAACTATGCTTTTCCTCTTCTGCATGTATCTATGTGTGTATTAATGAAACTGTAGATTCCGGGTACCTTATGGTTTTGTTCAGGACTTTTTCCAAAATGTTGTGAACAATGTGTGTGTTTGAACATTAGTGATTACAGTTATATCTAGGCACTATCATAAAGCAAATAGTATGTAACAGTGATAATTACAAATAAACTAGAAAGAAGGAAGATCTGGTGTAAAAGTTTGTGGTCAGCCTGGCAGAACTTTTTTTCCCTTACCATGTTCTAAATCCAAGTGCGAGAGGTCACCCAAATGCCATACTCACAACCGGAACAGTTTTACAGAAGTAAGCTGGCGTTCTCCACAGCAGCTGTGGGCACCTGAGAACCTTAGCTTTTATTTTTGCAGCTTTTTTAGACTGCAAGCTTTTATTTCACCTGAATACTTCAGGGTCTTTTAAAAAGACAAAAGGGTAAAACAAGCAAATGCAAAGCAATGAGACATTCAGCATCAAAAAAGAAAAAAGACAGAAAAAGTCATTGTACAGATTTCTTTCTACAAAAAGGAGGTTTTGACTATACTTGAGCAGTTGGAAGGTATGAGCCGTATTTTTCATATCCCAATGTCCCTTGGCTGAAGAATCAGGACATTGAGACGGGTATGCTGATTGTTTTAAATACAGGGATTCTGCTGTGGTAGGAAACTGAGAGCTAAACCACAAAAGCAGTCAGCAAATATTGTAGCAAACGAATTCCTAAATTAAGATTCTTCGTGTGTGTTGTAATTTGCTGTGGAACAGAAACCTCCAGAATAGCCATCATCAGAGCTTGTAGGTATTTACAGCTCATCACTGCCCCTCAAAAGTGGCTAGCAATATGTTGGTGCTGCCCGGGCCCTGATACTATTTAGCGTGGATGCCCTCTGAATTGCACTTTCTTGCATCTCCCCTGCTAGCAACAATATGTGCAAAGTTAGCACAGTATTCAGTCATACATAGATAAGCTCACCTGAAAAGAAAATGTGCTTTTGTAGCTTAATGATGAATCCATAGGTATCCACGTGCAAGTGTTCTGTTTTCCTTTGGTAGTCCCCATTACAGAAAAAAATTACAGGTGCAAGTCAAGCTGTACTACACAATCAGATTGCAGAAAATGCCCTAATTCCCTAAGTAGAACAGATAAAGAGGCAGAGGAAGGAAAAGTAGTCTTTTAATAATCATCTGAAAGAACAGCACATGTTCTTCTGTGTTAGCGTTTCACCTGAGGAATAAATATTTTATTTTGGCTATATACGTTGGGAGTTCTGGTTGTGTGCAGACTTACCAAGTGACAGGTTTTTAAAAAGGGTTAGCTTATACCAGTATTTTCAAACATTTTACTCAGGAATGCCCTGGGCTTAGAAGTTCTTACTGATGAACAAAATTTGCAGCAGAGATTTATGTCTAGAGCGCTCAGTGTTTCCTTCTGTGTCTCTACAGACCTTGGTTGAATATGGGGCAAACGTCACTATGCAAAACCACGCGGGAGAGAAACCTTCACAAAGTGCTGAGCGACATGGGCACACCCTGTGTTCCCGCTACTTAGTGGTTGTGGAGACCTGCATGTCACTGGCCTCTCAGGTTGTGAAGCTAACGAAGCAACTGAAGGAGTAAGTTTAATTCTTAACAGAAAGATCTTTGTGACATCATGGAAACAATACTCTGGTTTGTCTCCACTTTATCAACAGTATACTTTCTCTTGTGTGTGACACTTTGCATTTCATACTTCTCCCTTATTACTTGACTACGTGCTATCCTCAATCATTTGCCCCCTCACCTCTTTAGAGGTTCGGGTTTTTGGCTGTTTTCATGTTGTTAGTTTGCTGTGGATGTAGATTAAGAGGATTTGAGTGAAAAAATGGTATGTGTGAAATATTCTGACAATTTGTATGTGTATAGGTAAGCAGTCCTCTGCCTTTTCCCTTTGAAGAACTGGGGATCACAACTTTGCTAATCATATTTTCTATTCAGATAACATACATTTACATATTATGTACAGTGAATTACTCTTCCTAGTTAGAGTATTTGGGCTTAGTGTTAGGAGGAATGATGAAAATAGCAGTTGGAAGCTATTCTTGAATTTGGAAGGTTCCCAAAGCCCACAGTAGCTTCTCAGGAAATATTCTGTAGCGTGTTTTTTCTATCATTTTTATGTTTTTTTCTAATAGGAGGTGGGTTAAGTATTTTATTACAATTTTTAATAAAGAATCTGTAAAGAATATGGTAAAGAACATGTAAAAAAAAGCAAATATGCAATTGCTGTCTTTGAGTGCAGTTGCTGTGACTGAGCCATGTCAGTTACCTCATAAGAGGGCACTCAGCACTGATATTTTATGTTGCATTACACCTAAAGGCATATGTAGTAGCTACTTCCTTTGTCATTATAGAATACCTTACTTCATTTGAAGTATGCCTGTTTTTGTTTGTACCTCTAAACAGTTATAGTATGGAAGCATTTTCTTGAAGTTTCACTCTTCTTTTACACTTGCAGTCTAACAAATACGAAAAGGTGAAACTGGAAGTAAGTTTCACAGTTTTGATAATTACAGTCTGATAGTGTTTGCTTGACATTTCAAAGCACCAGTTACTTTGTAGTTGGTTCATTTGCTAAAAAACACACTGAAATACACAAATCAGGTACTATTAAAAAAAACAACCCCCACACAGAGCATAGAACATTTCCTAAGTTCCAGCATCAGCACCTAACTTATCTCAATATCTAATGAGATTTACATTCCCTATAATTTAGCAAAACTAAAAACAAGAAATAGAAAGGTAACCGTAAGTTTTCCAAGCTTTATTTCTACACAGTGCTCTTTCAGTGTTTGATTTAACTGTTACCTCTCCTGTGTAGAAGAAAGATTTGTTTTGTCAGTCAGCAGGCTGTTTATTCACGTAGACATAGTGCTTAGTTCAGACTTTCCTGACAAGAGTCCCCTCTGTCATCTCTTTGGACTAGAAGCATAGGAAGTCATTTAAATGATTCTTATTTGGTGCCTGATGGGTTCCTTTGCTTGTCTCATCTGAAACTAAATCTGCTTCCCTTGAGCGTCCTGTTTTTTTCAGGCTTTAGATTTAGCTCCACGAGGTGCAGCAGCTGCCTTTTCTTCCTCTCCTACAAAGACAAAGGGTTGTGAGTCTCTTGGGCAACCCTGCTGCAGTTTACTGAGGCAGTGAAATATTCCATTTTCTGCTCGAAAGAGCAGCTTCTGCATGGCTGTTTCGGCTACCAGCCTCAGGCGCCAAGTAGGCTCTGATAGGAGTGCACTGTGCTCAGAGGCCTATGCTCAGGAGTCAGAGGGCATTATGAAAGAAGGCTCCTGACCTGTTTCATAGACCCATCAAAGGAGCAACATGAAAATTCAGGAATGTATTTATGGCCTGGAGGAAGTGTCTGGCACAGTTTCTTGAAAAGTCTTACTCTCACATGGTAGTAAGAAAGAACCGTCAAAGCACCTATGAAGATCCCAGAAGCATCAGATGGCAAAAGGCCAATCTGCAGTCTGAGGTATTTTAAGCTGCTGTTGCATTGGAAAGGTTCCAGTTCAGGCCGCTATGCTGACCTTAATGAGTCTTCTACAACTACTTCTGCCACTGTTAATGGATCTTTTTCTAGCGGAGGAGAAGTTGTGACTGTATCATGACAGGTTATATGACTCTTCACGATAGCTCAGTAAGACCTGATTCCCCCAACCCTTCTTCAGCTTTTTTAAACATGAGAAAACCCTAGAGTGTCTGAGCATGCAAACTTTTCTGTAGGAATTTTCCTGGGTTCCTTATCAGGCGGGAATAAGGCTCCTCATGCTAGTAAGAAGAGTGGGAATCCTAAGAGAAAAGTTGTAATCATCTATGTTACACTAGAAGAGCATCACACTTGAGAACTCTTTCCCTAAGGAAAGTCCACATGAAAATTTTCTTCAGAACAGACTGCCTTGCATTTGGATCTAGCAACACCTACTTTCAAAGGCCCTAAAGCTAAGAAGAAAGTGCTACTTTAATACTAGCACATTCTTAAAGCTCTTCCTGAAAAAAACAGGCACAAAAGCAAAACAGTAAGATCACACTTGATAAAGTATTAACATCTTGCAACTCCTCATGCAAAGCAACTCATATCAAAGACATAAAAAGACATAAAAAACCTTCTGAGTTGAACCTAAGTACAACTTTCCTAATTCCTTTCCCTAAGAAGGAAAAGGTTTGTTATTTGCGAGAGGGAAGAACACAATAGCTAGAAAAGTTCCATTGAATCTTCACAAGGGAATGAACTGAGATCTTACCTCAGAAGAGGAGGTGAACCAGGATATTTTCTCCATAGGTAAGCAGAAAAATAGTCCACAAAAGCTGTTTACTTGCTTTAGAATAGAAGTTTTGATTTGCCTTTCTTGCCAAGTATGGTCAATTCAGTAGGATTTTCCAGCTAACGAGGATATCCCAAGACACAGGTTTCTCCCAGAGCCTGAGTAGACTGTTGGCTTCCATTTTGCTTCCTCTGTTCTCTCTAGGTCTTACAGTTTTAGTTATCCCATCACTGATCTCATCACTTGCTTATTTATTATCAAGAAAGCATTAAAAACAAGAACTGAAAATCACTATTTGCACAAATACTTTTTATCACTGATGATATTAAAAGTGATTTATTGTTTAGACTTTCCTGGTCTGAAGAGAGACAGCCAGAACCAGTGACATAAAATAATGCTTCTCTGCAGTTCTTTTACAAAGGCCAGTTGATTGCAAATCATCCTCCCCACATTCCCAAAGGATTACAGCTGATTGTGCAAACCAATCAATGAACCAGCCACTGAGTGATCTTTATGATACTCAGTCATGCTGAAATCTCTAGCAAGGCAATGGTCAAAACAAATCTTGAGGCAAAAGACGAGGATCAGAAAATGACTGAATATTCTCTGTTGCAACCACTTTCCTATATTCTATAGACAAAATCCATGCTTCTCCTCAAACTTCATAGAATAGCTATAAAAATAGCTGAATAAATAAAAAATGCTTATGTATTTAAAATATGGTGTAAGCGTGTTGTTTGCTTGCATGGGCAAGAATGAGAGCTATATAAAAATATACTACTAAACTCAGTATAAATTTTACAAAATTTATCTCTTATTTACTTAGATGAACTTTTTTTTCCCCTTTTCTGGCCCTGTAGAGTGTTCACTGTCAATGTCCTTGACAAAGGAAATCAGTCAGAATAGCATGGAGGACATTTCATTAGCGCCCAGTGCCTCAGCATGGTTCATGTTTGGTGGCTGAGCTACCTGACTTCTTTAGGAGCAAACTTGAGTCTACAGTTATATAAAGGAATACACCAATGTCCTTATATAGTGCTTAGTGGGACTGTTATCTAAACTACATAAGACCTTCAGAATTTCGACATTAAGTATTATACAGTAAATTGACCCTTAAAGCTGAAGTGATCTTGTCTCCTGAATGTGTCTGCTTTAAATACTTAATTCTATTGCTAAGAAATCCAAGAAGTTGTGATCTGACAATTTTCAATGTTAACTTCCGTACATACGTGTATTTTTATTTATATGTATATAAAATGTACAGTGTGTATATACATGCTTAGGACATGTGTGTAATATAATACATATATAACATACAATGTATACTCACTACATATGCATATTGCAGATATAGATAGCATATATTTCATATATTTTATATATAAATACATTGTATATTATAAAATGTATAAAATGTGTCTGTATGTGTATTTATGTGTGTATTTGGCTTACATAGCTAGAAGGATGTGAGGGGGGTTTCTATGCTGGAAAACATGTACACTATAGACCAAATGACAAAAATAAGGGAGCTGATTATTTTAGTATATTAAAATGTTTACCAAAAATTTATTTCCCATTAATTCTTACTGTATATAATTATTAGACTTAAAAATTATTTAGATATTCAGAAATAGATATTGAGAAAATTGTAAAAAAAAAAAAGATAAAGAATATCACAGTATAATCCCAAATTAAAATTTTCCTGGCTCTCAAAGGAGGGTATCTGGGGAGCTGCAATATAAGCCAGTGCTGACAGATGGTAGGAGTGATTTTAAAATAGTAAAAGGAAATGTGTAGGCGAGAGGAAGGAAGCGGGAAAATTAAACGAAGAAAAGGTCTATGTAAAGCATGACTTCGTTCAAAAATGTGATGGCAAGGCAGTATGTCAACCTCATAGCTTTTATTTCCTTAGTACTTTTCAGATCCACTCTGATATTTTACAAGTAAAGATGTTTATTTTTTGTCAGCCCTGAGAGTACAACCCACAGTCTAAAAAGTCATCTGGCTTCTTTCTGGCGTTGACGTTGCCAGCTATAAAGACTCTGCATTTGGAACGTAGTTAACTGTTCTGCTGACGGTATGTGAACCAGGAAAGAATCCAGTTTACTGTCAAAGAACTGTATTAGTTCTTGAGGTCTAATAAGATTAAAAGTACTAAAAACATGTTAGCTGTACAGCAAGTGAAGCAGATACTGAAAGAAACAGGTAAAAAGTCTTTTCCACATGATCATTTTTTAAAATTAGAGCCTCACTCAAAATAACATATCTTTATCCATGAATGAAAGACAGACTAAAACCAAATGTGCTATTTGTCTTCCAGATAAAAGATAGGATATATACAGTAGTAAGAAGCTAGAAATTTCTCTTTTCCAATACTTATATCTATACAGTTTGTAGTGGTGCTTGAACTTAAAATATATCACTAAATGAATAAATGTTACTTGTTGTACTCCATAATTTAAAGTGATGTTTACATGTTAGAGTGAAAGGTCGATATTGGATGGGGTGGAGAAAGGCAAATTGATTTATTCATTTATTTTACTAGAAGTACTTGAAGATTTGCAGAAGGTAATTTTGTTAAACTGAGAGAACTTTTTTTCAAATAAACCTTTGTTTATAGGTGTGTTACCCTTGATAAGGTAGCATTCTCCTAGGTAGATAAAACCTCAATGAGTTTATTTTCTGGGGTCAGTTAATACCTTCTATTCTTTTTTTAATGTTGCTGTCTAAAATTGTTGTGGAGCACAATTTTACCAGAGGTTATGTGGGTGTGGAGCACTTGTAGGACCTTGGGGAAGTTTGTGCAGGAAGCAGTTAAAGCTATTCCTGCTCTTCTGGAATACAGAGGGACATATTTAGCTCTGTCCTGCAGGCAGAAGCAGGCTGGACCAGCTCTATGCAGTGGGCAAAAGCTCCTCTCAGAGTTCCTTAGCAGTGAGGAGAAAGCAGTTTTGAGAACAGCAGTTTTGAGAAGTTTGCTCTAACATTACTTATTTTGGCAATATTATTTTTAATGAATCATTATGTTACATCAAACTGCTGGTTATGATCCCACACATCTTTGTATATAATAAATAATTCCTGGTAAGTAAGCATCTCTTTCATGATACTGTACAGTAATTGCCCAGTATGCACAGGGATTCAGAGACAGCTTACAGGAGAACTAACTCCTTTGTTTATGTTCATATTTAAAATCTATGTCTTTGTTTCCTACTTAAATTATAGGTGAATGGAACTTCTGAGTACAAAATTAAGCATGTGACATCATTGTGCTTTGCTATACTAAGGCTGACAATTTTAAGGCTGACAGGTTAAACAGTCTTACATATTCTTGCAGGCAGACAGTGGAACGTGTGACGTTACAGAATCAGCTACAGCAGCTTTTAGAAACCCAGCGGCCAGAGGGCAAGTCACTGCCCATGACTCCAAGGTAAAATGACTGAAATTCTACTGTATCTTATATTTGAGAAGTTTTGTGCTCTAACTGCTATGCGGAGAAGCTATGACCTGCCTAAATATTAAATGGGTTCTGTCAAAGTAAATGTGTTTCTTCTACCTTGTGGGCTTAGAGCTGAGCTGCAAGAATTTTACATCATGAAGTTATGTGAATACTAGATATTTTGAGTATGAAATTAATAGTGTCTGTTCTGCAGAAAAGTAAAACTCAGATTTATGGTGGAACAGAATATATTTTGTACTGGATGAATAGCAGAGAATTGTAGAAACCCCTAGGAAAATTGTAAAACTTTACCTCGTAGTGGTTCACCATATATTCCTGCCAGCTGTAATTTATAAAGCTAGTTGCCAGCAAAACCTACTTTCAGATTAATAAGGCTCCTTATGCTCTTTAATTTTTGTCTGTAGTAGCTTGTATAAAAAGCTCCAGAAATTTTATGTTTCATTTATATTCTGTCAGTCCCAGTCCCAGTCTCCTGAAAGAGGAGGAAAGGGACCTTCAGGAAGTCTCCTGATTCTACCATAGACTTCCAGTGTGATGTATGTAAGTCAAGTAAGCACACAACTTCATATGCATAGCAATCTCAAGCACATACTAAAAGGGAAAAAGTGACTGAAGTGTAAAAAGGATTCAGTTCATTGTTATTTTCTAATTCAGTATTTCTATCTAGAAATATATACTATTTCTATATATTTCTATATAGAAAGTACATTTTTCCTTATTTCAGAGTTCTAGGAAACTAAGTATATGTTAAAGTACAAAGCCACTACAAAAACTGCTGTTGGCATTGATGGTCTGAGCCTTGGACCATCAAGTGTGAAGATGTAGGTACAGTGACTGCTTTATTTTCCATTTTTAATGAATCTCATACATTTAAGAGAAACACTTGGGTTTTTTTTAGCTCCTTGTTTCTGAATTAAGTTTGTCAGTGCTTCATGCAAATGCAAGTCATTCTAGAACTAAATGACAAAGGCATTGTGTTTGGAGATGTATTCGCATAAAAGGAATATGGGCTAGGCGAAGACTGAAAACTAGCAAATCCAAACTATTGCTAACATAGAAACCCACCCTGGGAAGAATTGTTCCATCCCTTTTAAATGGACTTCTGGTCCATTAGAATGGTTCTTTGTCTTCACTGTCTGCTAGTTCAGCAGAGACAATGGGACCAAACGCTGTATTCCAGTTCATTTGGTTTCTGCGATTTTTGCTGGCTGCAATTTCCAAGTGATTTCAGTTCTGAGTAGTGGGGAGCACCAGAACTGTTTCACTTTCAGTATTGAATAAGGTCAGGTGAGAGGACACCTCTCATCATTCATTATTTTTGTAGAAGGATAGGATTCAACACCTTTTTAATTAACTGGGTTAGTCTAAAAATGGTGCTGCATTATTTTAGCTTTGATTTCATAATTAATTGCTGCCTTTCCTTCCAGCTAGAGCTCACATGTGGATATGATCATCTTCTAAAGAGGCAGTAGCAGATACAGTAGAATGAAATCCTTTTAATAGAAATGTCTCTTCTAGATACATATATACTCTTTAGTGTCATCATTTCAGTTTGCATATCTTCCCACATAAAATAATAGTTCATAATGGATTGAGGATNAATAATTCCTGGTAAGTAAGCATCTCTTTCATGATACTGTACAGTAATTGCCCAGTATGCACAGGGATTCAGAGACAGCTTACAGGAGAACTAACTCCTTTGTTTATGTTCATATTTAAAATCTATGTCTTTGTTTCCTACTTAAATTATAGGTGAATGGAACTTCTGAGTACAAAATTAAGCATGTGACATCATTGTGCTTTGCTATACTAAGGCTGACAATTTTAAGGCTGACAGGTTAAACAGTCTTACATATTCTTGCAGGCAGACAGTGGAACGTGTGACGTTACAGAATCAGCTACAGCAGCTTTTAGAAACCCAGCGGCCAGAGGGCAAGTCACTGCCCATGACTCCAAGGTAAAATGACTGAAATTCTACTGTATCTTATATTTGAGAAGTTTTGTGCTCTAACTGCTATGCGGAGAAGCTATGACCTGCCTAAATATTAAATGGGTTCTGTCAAAGTAAATGTGTTTCTTCTACCTTGTGGGCTTAGAGCTGAGCTGCAAGAATTTTACATCATGAAGTTATGTGAATACTAGATATTTTGAGTATGAAATTAATAGTGTCTGTTCTGCAGAAAAGTAAAACTCAGATTTATGGTGGAACAGAATATATTTTGTACTGGATGAATAGCAGAGAATTGTAGAAACCCCTAGGAAAATTGTAAAACTTTACCTCGTAGTGGTTCACCATATATTCCTGCCAGCTGTAATTTATAAAGCTAGTTGCCAGCAAAACCTACTTTCAGATTAATAAGGCTCCTTATGCTCTTTAATTTTTGTCTGTAGTAGCTTGTATAAAAAGCTCCAGAAATTTTATGTTTCATTTATATTCTGTCAGTCCCAGTCCCAGTCTCCTGAAAGAGGAGGAAAGGGACCTTCAGGAAGTCTCCTGATTCTACCATAGACTTCCAGTGTGATGTATGTAAGTCAAGTAAGCACACAACTTCATATGCATAGCAATCTCAAGCACATACTAAAAGGGAAAAAGTGACTGAAGTGTAAAAAGGATTCAGTTCATTGTTATTTTCTAATTCAGTATTTCTATCTAGAAATATATACTATTTCTATATATTTCTATATAGAAAGTACATTTTTCCTTATTTCAGAGTTCTAGGAAACTAAGTATATGTTAAAGTACAAAGCCACTACAAAAACTGCTGTTGGCATTGATGGTCTGAGCCTTGGACCATCAAGTGTGAAGATGTAGGTACAGTGACTGCTTTATTTTCCATTTTTAATGAATCTCATACATTTAAGAGAAACACTTGGGTTTTTTTTAGCTCCTTGTTTCTGAATTAAGTTTGTCAGTGCTTCATGCAAATGCAAGTCATTCTAGAACTAAATGACAAAGGCATTGTGTTTGGAGATGTATTCGCATAAAAGGAATATGGGCTAGGCGAAGACTGAAAACTAGCAAATCCAAACTATTGCTAACATAGAAACCCACCCTGGGAAGAATTGTTCCATCCCTTTTAAATGGACTTCTGGTCCATTAGAATGGTTCTTTGTCTTCACTGTCTGCTAGTTCAGCAGAGACAATGGGACCAAACGCTGTATTCCAGTTCATTTGGTTTCTGCGATTTTTGCTGGCTGCAATTTCCAAGTGATTTCAGTTCTGAGTAGTGGGGAGCACCAGAACTGTTTCACTTTCAGTATTGAATAAGGTCAGGTGAGAGGACACCTCTCATCATTCATTATTTTTGTAGAAGGATAGGATTCAACACCTTTTTAATTAACTGGGTTAGTCTAAAAATGGTGCTGCATTATTTTAGCTTTGATTTCATAATTAATTGCTGCCTTTCCTTCCAGCTAGAGCTCACATGTGGATATGATCATCTTCTAAAGAGGCAGTAGCAGATACAGTAGAATGAAATCCTTTTAATAGAAATGTCTCTTCTAGATACATATATATTCTTTAGTGACATTATGTCAGTTTGCATACTTTCCAACATAAAAATAGTTCATACGGGATTGAGGATGAAGTGGCTGGTAATATATGTGAATTTTATACATGGTTGTACACAGTGTTTTGTAAACTGTATGGACTCATCAGAACAGAATTTTCTTGGAACTGGGAGGAAAAGTGATTCATGGATTTAGTGGCTCACACCAACCTTAATTTTGTCACTTCACCCTTGCTCAGTGGTTTATAATAATAATGTGGAATACATGAGTTCTCCATTATGTCATGTGGAAAGAAATGGTCTCTGTAACTTACATTCTTTACAAATCAAACTTGAGACCTACTGTTTCCTCACTTTTTACCATCTGGAGTCCTAAATTTAATTTACTGTTCTAAGTACTGAAATAAATTCATGTCACCTTTTTCATGCTTTTAGTATTTCATAGCTGAAAAGGTTCTAAGTGTGAATGGGCTGTCTTTTTATGTAGTCTTCTATGGCTGTTATTAATACCAGATGAAGTTTAAGATTTATGAGATCACTGCTATGTGGAGAGACAGTATTTTTGTTGTATTTAGAATAGACTACTTTTATTTTATGATGTGACTTCTAGAGTAGAGCATCTCATTTTAGTTTTGTGTGTTTTATTTATTTACTTATTTACCTTGTAAATCATGTCAGGCCCACATAAATAACAAACAGTAGATTTTCTAAAACTATCCTCAGAGAGTCATCTTTGATATTGAAATGAAAGGAACCTAATTAGGAATGGAAGCAGTTTTACCTCCTTCTCTGTGTAATCTTCACTCCAGCATCAGTGTAATGAATTCCATGTGAGTAACAATGAAAAGGATAAGTAATGATAAGCCGAGACAGATTCAAATGCTGGGAATGTCAATTTCATATTTTATATATTCGTTGATTTGGCCTTGGTACTGAAATCTTCTCTCTTTTTTTTCTTTAAGCTCGCCATCTTCTCCTGTTTCTGGCAAACCCCAGTGGAAACCCTCTGAAGCAGATGAATTGTGTCTACCAAAAAGCAAATTGAACACCCAAGATGGGATTCAGATTCTTGGCAGCATGGGGACTTCTAGCCGCACTCAGGCTAAAATAAAAGATGACTCAGATAAAATCCTGCGCCAGTTGTTGGGAAAGGAAATCTCTGAAAATGTCTGTATGCAGGAAAAGCTTTCTTTGGAATTTCAGGATGTTCATTCTTCCTCCAAGAATGTGAAAAATATTCTGCCAAAGAAAAGGGAGCTGAAGTTAGCCAGACTGAGACAACTTATGCAGAGATCTCTCAGTGAGTCTGACACAGACTCAGCTAATTCTGAGGACCATAAGAACACTCTTGTGAAAAGAACTGACAAACCAAGGCCTCAACCCATTGTGGAAAGCGTTGAGAGCACAGAAAGTTTACATCTGATGATAAAGAAACACACTTCAGCAGCAGGGCGCCGCTTCCCTTTCGGTATCAGAGCTTCTAAGTCTGTGGATGGCCACAGTCCTTCCCCTACTTCAGAGAGCAGCGATCCAGACAATGAATCCCAGTATCAGTCTGGTGCTGTATCTCAGAGCCAGTTTTCTGGAGACAGCTGTCCATCCGGCTCTGACAGTGCTGCTGCTCAAAAGGTTGCCACAAGCCCCAAGAGTGCTCTCAAGTCTCCATCTTCAAAGCGCAGAACTTCACAAAATTTGAAACTCAGAGTAACCTTTGAGGAGCCTGTGGTGCAGGTGGAGCTAACAGAGACAGAACTGAACGAGGAGAAGGATAAAGAGCGGGGCAAAGCGCTTTCGCGAACTCCACCCAGCAGTGGTGAGCCAGCTGGGGACCCGTTGAAAAGGCCCTTTGGAACCTTTAGATCCATAATGGAGACACTGAGTGGCAACCAGAATAACAACAACAACTGTCAAACAGCAAACCTGATCAAAACCTCAACGCTCCCTTTTACCTCATTAGGAAAGAAGACAAATGATGTCAAAGGAAATTCAGCAACTCCCACGAAAGGAAGAAACAAGACAGTAAGTGCACTGAAAGGAGGAAGGGCCTTTTTTACTCTTCTTTCATAGTAATGCATAGTTTTGAGAAAGACTACCTTGTTATAGCAAAAGAACTCACACAAATAACCTACTGTATTTGACCAGTAGTCAAAGTGGATTGACTAATCCACTGTCTTAATTTTGGAAGGCTTTTTCAAGGAATGTCAGGTGTCGCTTGTATGCACAGTCTGTGCCCACAGGGCGTTTACTCTCTATCAAAAGCTCTCCACGAAGATGTGATTCATCAGGAATGGATATTTGGTCTTGTGAGAATGTCAAGCTTGAATCCATGGGATTTCTAATGACATGCCCAGTCCTATATTGCCACAACCAATATGGGCAACAGGATGAAAATAGATACCGCATAAAAATAGGAAAAATAGCAAAACTGGTTGTACAGCCATGCCCTAGGTGCCTAAGCTATGAGTGCCTGATGTCTCCTAATCTCCTTTGCTCACTGTCTCCTCACGGTACCCAGTCTGCTCTTGGCTGACTTGAACACAAAGTAAGATATCCTGAGTTCAGGTCATCCCCTTACCACAGGCGATAGAAAACGGGATTACTCCAGTCAGAATGCTTACTCTCTTGTCCAAAGCAAGGAGAAAAATTACTCTGAACAAATATCTCTTGGAAGAGAAAGGAAGAGATCTGAATGAAAATGGAGATGGGAAGTAGAGTGAGCACAGTGTGTTTCAGTAGAGTAAAGAGGAGAAGCATGGATATCTGGAGATAAAAAACAGAGTGAGAGGGAGTGCTACATCATTTAATCCTCTGTGAAAGTGATGGTGGGAGGGAAGAGGTGCACAGAAAGACATAAAGTCATTTCAAGATGAAGATAAAAAACAAATAAAAAGCAGGTCAAGAGAAGGAGGAGGGGAAATAATAAATTATATACTGTAAAAAGTATGGCAAGTTATTGGGAGAAAAACACAGGATAATCTTAAGCATAGAGAAGGCAAAATAGAAGCATAGAAAATAAAAAGTGGAAAGAGAAAATAGAAAATAGTAAAAATGCTCCGTATTAGTGGATACTGTGGGTAGAAAGTGTCATACCAGAATGCTAGATAAAAGTAATACTTCAAAGCAGACCTAATAGTCTAGATTAGATTGGAAGTGCACTTAATACATTTTACCAAAAAATTCATAATGTAGGCTGCTGAGCTGAGCCTTTAATAACTAATTGTATAGATGAACTGCCAGCTTAACAAAGAAGTGTTTTGATAATGATAAATTTGAAAGGGAAAATTGTATTCTTTTAGTGATAGAAAAAAAAAAGACAATCTGTCTTCAGAGATGTTCTGAGAGGAAATAATTTCATGAGTGGCTTTCTTATTCACCTAAGAAGTTTGAAGAGTTTGATGAGGGAATTTTAACAGTGTTGACACACTGTAAAATGCATGCTACCTGTGAAAGGGCCACATTTGCATGTTCTGTGGTCAAACATCAAGCAATAGGAAAAATAAATTTTCATAGCAGCTCAAAGAATCCCAGCCCATGCCTTGAAGAGGTAACAGATCTAGCCTTGTTTTATAACTTAAACAAACAAAAATGTTAAAAAGTTGCTGTGGATATTTGACTGCATGTCTTGATCCGTATCATTCATGTTCTGCTATTCATGTTATCTTATTCATGATAGGTTTCAACGTTATGCATGTGATAAGCTCATTGCATGTTTTCAGCTGTTTTGTATGTTGTACTTTCTTAGGATCCTTACTTCAGCTACACCAGTCTTTTCACTAGCACGCTGAATGAAGAACATCTGTGTAACTATGCTTGGTATGTGCTTATGCATGGGGAAGTTCAGCTTTTCTGTCACTTGTTTTCTCTAATTGCATGTTTGCTAAAATTACTCATAAGTGATATAGTAGGATTGATTGATTGATTGATGCACAAGAGTGAATAGATAAATACATAAATTCCTAGGAAAATAGAAATTTATGTTGGATTTTTGCTGCTTTCACCAAAGAAGTGGCCAGAAGATTTCAGTTGTAAGTGTGTATAAAAAGTAGTTATAAATCCACTAGGGAGTTTAGCTCGCTTTGGCTGAGTATTCAGCCTCTGGAATGGAAGTCAAATACCAGATGAGAGTGAAAATTAAATTTCCTCCCATGAAAAAAGTAAGAACACCACAGTTCTCTAGCTGTAGAGTACAGAAAAGAACTTGAAGCATAATGCTGAAGTACAGTGCTCTCTTATTTTTGCACATTTTCCTTCATACTTTTGAAGTTAAATCAATTTTTTAAAACACTGATAAGTTTTAGGAGTATGACATCAGGAATATCAAGCAGATAGAGACTAGTCTTTCAAGATTAAGGAAGCATTGGAAAAAATATTGCTTGATGAGTATATGTTTGTTTTATAAGCAAATGCTTTATAATATTTCTTTGTCACTCTTGTGCTACTGTAACAGTTCCAGAATTTATATAATGATAGGGTTTTTTTCTTTTAAACTGAGATGTAAATCCTTTCATGAAGCTTGGAAACAGTTATTGTTTGTACCGAAGGTATACATTCGCAGGCACTTCTGTGGAAAGTTATAGATTAATCATTCTGTAGTTTAGGTGCTTAAGTTATTTCTAAGTTTTTCTTCTCTAAATATCTAAGAGATTTCCTTACTCAGTTTTTTTCTAATGCCAGAAACTTCCTATATTCAAAAGCACAATTTTCATAATTCAAAAAGGAGACTTTTTCCAAAATCATTGACATAGCATATGTGAGATCAGAAATAAAACTGTGAAGTTCATTTCAGAATATTCATTCACTCCTGAAAATACAGAAAAATTCTGGTGTAGAAGCTGCCTGTCCTGTGGCAATTCCATGTACATGTGTGAGTGGTCTCCTGTCAAATGTCCAGCTCTCCATCCGCACAGTGGGGACATCCAAGATAAGCTTATACATATGTGAGAACCATCACACGGATGTAGCCTGTTCTTGTAATGGGGTCTTGCCACACGTAAATAGTCCTGTGTGAGAAGTCCCCAGCAGCATGGCATTTCCTTTTATTTTCATGTTAAGAGATATTGGGAATCTGGCTGCAACTTTTGGAGTCGCCTGCTGGGAGAGCAAGGCTCAGAGTTGAGCCCGTGGTTCTACCCATCCTGGCAGACACAGATGAGCCACCATGGCCCCAGCCTGCTCCCCCTTGCAGTGCTCCCTTGGCAGTGAAGAAAAGCAAAGAATGAATTTAAGGAAAGTTTCCAGCCATTCCCAAAGTGGAAGGACTGGTGTGGGTGGGGACAGAGAAAGCATCTCAAGAGCAAGTGTGTGCCTGACCCATTCTTGTTTCAGGGAGAGGGAGAAGGTTTGAGCAGCACTTTCTGGCGCTGCATACCGTGAAAGAGCAGCTTGAAGAGGTTCTGCTCACACCCATTTACTAGACAAAAGTGGGCAAATGTGGCGCGAAATTTCCAAAATTGACATAAAAATGGAAAACATCCTCTGCTTCTCCAAAGTCAGAATGCCAACCTTAAAGAGCTCAGAACTCCCAGCACAGTGTTTGTGACATTTTTTAGTCCATTTCATGGTTTTTAGATGAGCAAAGTGGGTGGCTACCCTTTCTCCACTTCATGTTGCCATGTAGGCTGTGCAGCTTACTGTTAGAAGAACATTGCCATCGTGCACTACGTGTCCCTGGACACAGTCTAAATTTTTCTATGAATGATCTGGGTAGACTGAGTCATTATCCTTTCAAAGCTACTGAAAAAAGAACCTTTTTGCAAAATGGTGCAGTCTTTGTAGTTTTAAACCTTTGTAGATGATTATACTGGCAGGCTGTATTACTGGACATTATAGGAAATTCCATTATAGGAAATCTGTCTGGAATGAAGTGGCCTTCTGGTCTACCAGATTACAGCTGCTTTTTGTTCAACTTCTTTTGCTTGTTTTATGTTTTCATTCAAAATATTCACCTACCTTAAGGTCTTATACTTGGCTTGTTCAAATTGTTCATAGCTTAACAATGAAAAATTATATTAAATTTTCTAGTGTCCTTAGAGATTAGATACACCCTATTTCTCGTAAGAGCCTAAGAAAGAGCTGTGGAGAATGGGTTGGGATTTTTTTTTTTTACCTTTTGAAAAGATTTGCTAGTTTTTGTGTATTACAATTCCAAGCAATTTTTATAGTTACTTCCATCTTGCATGTAAAGTGCAAGTGAACTGTTCTTTCCTACACTTCAAATCATTTGAGATCTGCAGTACATTAACATGATTACTAACTCACCTTATCAGTATAAAGTCTTGTATTAGCTGCTTCAGGTTCAATCAGCAAAATCTGCCATAAGAACTCTGATAGATAATAAACTGGACATTCTTAAAGTTATAAATGGATCTAGTGCAACAGATTTTCCACTGCCTGATCTAGTGCTGAATAAATTACAGCTTTGGTCCAAATCTGTGTGCTAGAAAAAAAGATCTTTATATCTAATAACATTTTAATGTTTCAAACTAGTACATTATAAAATCACTATAAAAATAATTTAGACCTCGTCCCAGACATTGATAGTAGTTCTGTTGTGAACTCTTAAGATTATGTATCAGTGCCAGTTGTATAAGGAGATGGTGATTACATATCTGGTGACACAGGCACCAAAGAGATACTAGAAATTTGGTTAGTAATTAACAATATTCCTAATGTATTTCCCTTAGATCAGAAGGCAGAGGAGACAGTTGTAAAAAATATCTGTTCTATGTTGTCATCTAGAGATATCTACAGTAGCTAGAAACAATCTGCTTAAAGATCATGGTGCAACTGCAGGGCTGCAGAAATGAGGTGTGTGGAGTGCCAGTGCAGCTTCTGCATGGATAGAGCTATGGGGACTAACCCATCGTGTATTTCAGTGCTACAAAGCTACGCTAACATGATAGTTAACTGAATTGTTGCAACCTTATAAAACATCCTTTAACAGAGCTCCACAGTTAACACTTATATGTACTGTTGATAACAGCAATGCATGGTGCCAAAAAGTTAATGGGGCAAAAGCTTCAATGTTCCTGTTTTTCTTCCTCAAATTAATTTCTATCACTTCTACCTCATCAAACTCAATTCTATGTCTTTTGCACTTACTTTCGGTATGCAGGCCACAGTAATTGAGATGAGTGGAGGAGAATTAAAATTAAATGGTGCCTCATGCCCACTTTATTTAGATCTGCAAGTACAGTCTCTGAGAAGGCCAACTCCTAATAATCTTGTAGTAACCAGCACACTAAGTATCAGTCTTTTGTGGGCATTTAGCTTTTCGTAGCAATTGTAGACTGGAATAAATTAAAGCAATCATCTGGTTTACAAGAATCAGGCTCACAAATATATGAGCTTCAGGCAAGCTTTTTATAGATACATCCCTTGCCCTTTGCTGTGGGTTTTTAACTTCCCTGCATGATCTGTCCTTTGTAACAACCACCAGTTAGTCATGATTATATAGTAGGAATTTTGTTGTTAGGTAGTAATAACTAAAAATAAGACATTTAAACCTTTTGAAAGTTGCTGTGGCCTAGATGTTTTATTCAGAATCCTCTGCCTCAAGGAGATAATCCTCAAGGCATGAATAAGGAACAGGTTGGGCATTCAAATTACACATTATGAAGGGAACTAAGGAAATTAGATGTTTTTTTTTCCTGTTCTTATTGGAAAGCTGATGTTTGTGTTACAGAGTAGATTTTTTTAAATGCACATGGTGTTAAAATGAAGATAAATTACAGAGAAAGGAGCCTTATCTGTGTGTGTAATTAAATTTTAATGATTTGAATTAGGATTTTGCTTATATTACATTAAAAAAGATATGGACCCTATTTGAAAAAATTTAAGGAGAATGACTGCTTGTTATCTTTCCCACTGCCTCAGTTACCACCTTCTACTTAAGCAGATACATAAAGTAAGGCCTACAAATCACTCATTTACATCACTTGCACCTACAAATCAATTGTAATGGATCTTCACCATTATGATACTTTTCACAAAAAGAAATTAGTTTTTGTACACTTTGTTCATTACAAAAACATTTTGACAATGCCCTAATTCATGATTTCACTCACAAAGTTCTCGTTTTCTTTTCCCATTTCCAGTTTTCAATGCAGAATAGTAGCTAAAAGGAAGTTAGTAAGAATCTGCGATATTGAGAAATATTGTATGTAGTACATGCCTAGAGAAGTAAGCCCAGAGAGAATGATTAATTCAAAGTTCAAAATTGGTAAGCTAAATAAAACATAGTAAACAAAAACAATACAAATCCATCTATATTGTTAGTGTTAACATGAGTAATTTTCTTCTTTTTCTCTCCAGGCATGATGATATCGATAAGAAAAGCCAGAAATCTTACAGTCACAAAAGTACTGAAGAACCAGAGCTGCA
>VZSG01001733.1:29118-40177 GCA_013398315.1 Nothoprocta pentlandii
GGTTGTGGAGTCTCCTTCTCTGGAGGTCTTCAAAACCCGCCTGGATGCTGCCCTGTGCCACATGCTCTAGGTGTGCCTGCTTGAGCAGGAAGGGTTGGACTAGATGATCTCTAGAGGTCCCTTCCAACCTTGAATATTCTGTGATTCTGTTATATATGTTTTGAAATGGCTTATTTCCTAACATACTCAGAAGCTATCGGCTACAAGATGAATTACAAGCAAGTTACAAATCCAAGAATCGTTGTGTCCACTACTTGGGTCTCCCCCAGCAGTATGGCCCAGGCTGTGGTGGTGGCAGGAGACTGGTCAGAGCTAGCTGGGGACAATTGGAACCAGATGGAGCTAGCTAGGGGGAGTGTCTGTACAGGCCTAGCCTTTCCTGTGGGAACAAGGGCCATCTGTGTGGTGTGGAAAGGGAACAACAACAGGGGAACTTTGTGTGGAGCAGGAAGCAAGGCAGAGGCCTCAGGTGACAGCTGAACAGAAGACTCACAACTCTCTTTCTATGAGTTAAGTCTTCAGGACGACTGAAACCTGCAGATTCCAAAGAGCAGTGACCAACACCAAAGAGAATCAGTAGATACTAAGAAGTTTGTTGTTGTTGTATTATCTTTTTTCTTTGTATTAAATAATTTGTACTACATGGTATATGCGGTATGTGATTTTGCTCACAAGCTGATTCTGAGCATACTGCCAGGGTGTTGTGGGAAAATGTTGCAGTTTGAAAGCCGTAGTGGTAGTGAGGGGGGAAGAAGATATCAAATTAGTACTGGATTCACCAACAGTCTATGGACCGTAGGTCCGCTCGCCTTCCTAGCAGTGAATTGAGTTCCCGAGTAGCATCATCCACTATAAGCTCAATTCTGGCAGTACTGGATTCACGAACAGTCTGTGGACCGTAGGTCCAATCGCCTTCCTAGGAGCGAACTGAGTTGCCAAATAGTGCGATCAACTATAAGCTCAGTTCTGGCAATATTGGATTCACAAACAGTCCGTGGACCGTAGGTCCAATCGCCTTCCTAGGAGCGAACTGAGTTCCCAAATAACCTGATCAGCTATAAGCTCAATTCTGGCAGTACCAGATTCACGAACAGTCTGTCAACTGTAGGTCCAATTGCCTCCCCTCAAACAAGTAGACGAGTTCACAAACAGTATGATTTATTCAAATGCAACATTTACAAAGCAGGATTCGGATGTCAGTATAGGAAATTCTCTACTACAGCTTGGGGTTTTTTTAGCTAGCTCTGATGTACAAATGTGCAATCATCACTCACCCCAGAAGATGGGAGAGGGCTCTCCGTCTCGAGTCTCCTCAGGTGGCGTCTCAACCTGAGGGGAGAGAAGGGGGATCAGCCCGTAGACTGACCCAAGAGCGATGATGGATTCTTCCCTCTCAGTTGTTAGTCTTCTCAGGCGATATTCCAGTCTGAGGGGAGGGAAGGGGAATCAGCGAATTGACCGACCCAAGAGTTATGATGGAGTCTTCCCCCCCCCCACAAGTTCTTTGTCTTCTCAGGCGATGTCTCAGCACGAGGGGAGGGAAGGGGGATCAGTCTATCAACTGATCCAGAAGTTACGATGGAATCTTCCCCCCAAGCTGTTCATCCTTAGTTCACCTTTTATAGTTTTCTTTACATTCAGGTGGAGCTTGAGTGACTAGAGTCATACTTAATATTGTTATTGATTGGTGAAAAAGTTTCTTGCTTTCATTTAAAGGTACAGTCAATCAAAAACCTAGAGCGCATGCTCAGTGAGGAGTGGTCGTACCTCGGAGGCAGGTAACTTTTGGGATGGAGGTGTGTTTTGGCATTATAATGAGCGTATAGTGAGCAAAGTTCAAGCAAAGTTCATCTGAAAGGAGTGATTTGCCACTTTTCTGGCTCAGTACCAGACTTTTTATCGCATATCTCCCATTGGACAGCTGCTGTGTGGCTTATCAGCGGCCCAGCACAAGGAGTGCAACAGAGTTTGGCCGCGGGATCTTCATTCCGCTCCATCCTTCTTTACTCCCCTTTGCAGCTGCGAGGAGGGCAGATTGTGTTTCCCAGGCAACTGTGGAGGAGCTGAGTCCGTGCGTACCAGCCATCCTGGAAGTGGTTCCAGTGTCTCACCCCAAACAAGGTTCTGCAATGCCAAAACTTCTGTTAGGCCCTGCTTTTCCAAACATTTCCTTCACACAGGGGCTCCAGGGTGCACATGGCACAATAAAGACACATTAGTGTGTGTTAGGGGAAGAGCTATCTCAAGGCAGGACACAGAAGTACAAGGAACCACCATGTGCTGAATGACCAGCATCTGGCTCACAGTCACTGGCCAGAGCTCTCACTAGAGTGGGAAATTCCTTTTTTCCTGAAAGAGAAGCTGAGGTTTCTGCTTGCCCACTGAAGTTTCAGCTCTCTGAAATCACAAGATTTGAATTTGTTGTTTCTATTTCCTGGGAAAGTCATTTATTGATCACATCCTATAGCGTTACTGTTCTCCATCAGTCTAAGCAAGTTCCTCTGGATGTCCTACTTCCCAGGGAAGTGATCAGATCTCCATTTCACTGTGTAAAAGGTAGGTATCACCTATTAACCTGACAGTACTGAGGTACTGTATAAGGTGTTGTAGGAGCACAGGTTGAGTCTTTTGAGTGATTTAGTTATTTAAGTCAATATTTAGATGTACAACAGCTTGCATTTTGGCTGGTTTAGGGTTTGAGTATTCCTTAGTAGCTCTGAACAGTGGTCAAACTAAGGTATACATTTTGGTATTTAATTCTTTTTGGCACTAGAGCATGAAGAATGTATATAACCTCAGTTAAGTTTGATTTCCATATTATTTGCATATCATTTGCATATTATTTAGGTGCTTCCAAGCACTTAAAGCAAGTTACCTAGGAGATGAAAGTGCAGGAAACAAATCTATCCTGTCCTGTTTATCCATCTTCCCCTTCCTTCCCTGATTTTAAACAGAAAGGAAAAAAATTGCCATTTTTTAATAATATGCAACTTGAACCTTATTGCAGCTTTTGTTATGTGCAACATTTGAAACTTGCATCAAATTCTTAAAATAGCATTTAGGCTGTAATTTGAAGGGAACGAGAATATTTTGGCACTTCCTCACCTAAGCTGTCATGATGGCCACAGATTTTATTTCATTGGAGTCTTCTGCCTAGTGTTAATTGAGATCCTGAACTCTGCAGTAAATCATCTGTTTTCACTAGTTTCTATAAATGGCTTCCATATTCATACCACCTTCATTCAATATATTTTTCACAAAGTATATCATACAGTTACAATTTTGTTTTAGTATATGCGGAGGGGTTTCAGCAGTGAGAGATCGGCTGTTTCTGCATGTCCTCACCAACAGCATTTCTAGAATTGACAGAATGCAAATATTGTAATGGATAATGCAGGTGATATAATTGTGTATATTGATGATCTATATTTTTTAAGGCATAAGACTTTTCACTACACTCATCATGGTACAAGGTCTCTATTATTACGTGTCATTTGTTTTTCTACCAGGAATTAACAATATAAAATCAAAATAAAACAAAAGTGATTCAAGTGATAGGATGCATTCTATAACATTAAAAAAATTAACTAATTCTTTTTAAATAATATATATATTAGGGCTGTTATTTCACCCAAGGTTAATTATTTTCAATCGAATATGTACACTTACTCAGTAAAACTCCCAAATTTATTAAGTTTACATTTCCATTGGTCTCCCATTAATATGTTGTTAATGTTTCATATGGCTCTTATTGCTTTCTCACCAATTTTAAGAGATTACCCTTAAATTAGGAGATTTTAAAAGAATGTATATTTCTTTTTAAAAGAATGAATTTAATTTCTCCTTATCATGCAAGGAGCAGAAGATCTCTCTACTTTTTCTTGCTCCTTTGTTAAACACTGATAATTCAAAATAGTTTACACAAACTAATTAAATGCAAGCTTGGTACAGCGGAGTATTTCACGCAAGTTTTAAAGGATTTGTGCATTATTTCAGTATTACCATTTCAGCATTACCATTTCAGCATTACCAATTCCCTAAAAATGTTAGCAAATATTGTGCTAGTAATAGAGCTTAGGATCATCCATTGTTCTCTTCTAAGAAAGGCACAAAACTCCACTTTTTGCTGGCATAAAACTCCAGTGAAATTTCCTTTCAGGTAGTAATTTCAGGCAGCATATAATATAATCTCATTATATATCTCAAATATTTATTTTTCTCCCTGTATTTCTTTACCGAAGTGTTGACCTTGCACCATTTTGGCCCTCGAACTGTTACACAGTATTTCTGAAAACCTGTCACAATATACTTACATTCAATATGTATGTGTTGCAGTTTGAGGGAGGGCAAATTTGGTAAGAGAGGAATCAATCCCCTTGCGTTCCAGATAATGTTCAGAAGTTAGAGGGACTGGGAGAGGCTGGAATCATCTCTTAATAGCGATACCAAATACTGTGGCAGCTACAGGTCTGACTCTGGTCGCCGGATTCATGAACAGTCTATTGCATTGAAAACAATTAGTCAAGTTGAAAGAATCATAAAATCATTACAATTGAAAAAGACTTTTAAGATTCATCAAGTCCAACCGTTAAACCCTTCAACACCATGCCTACTAACCATATCTCTAAGTGCTCCATCTACACGTTTCCTGAACAGTGTTGGGGACGGAGACTCCACCGCTACCCTGAGCAGCCTGTTCCAATGCTTGACTCCTCTTTTTGTATAGGAATTCTTCTTGATGTGTAACCTGAACCCTCTCTGGTGCAACTTGAGGCCATTTCCTCTGGTCCTGTTGGTAGCTGTTTTGGAGAAGAGATAGACCTGTGCCTCACTACAGCCTCCTTTCACTTTCAGAGAGTGCTAAGGTCTCCCCTGAGCCTCTTGTTCTCCAGACCAAATAACCTCAGCTCCCCCAGATGCTCTTCATAAGGTCTGTGCTGCATCCCTTCACCAGCTTCATTTCCCCTCTTTGGATATGCTCCAGGGCCTCAGTGTCTTTCTTGTAGGGAGGGGCCCAAAACCAAGCGTGGTATTTGTGATGTCGCCTCACTAGTGCTGAGTACAGGGAGATGATCATTTCGCTGATCCTGCTGGCTGCACTCCTCCTGATACAGGCCATGATGCTGTTAGCCTTCTTGGCCACCTGGACACACTGCTGGCTCATGTTCAGCCGTCTGTTAACCAATACCCCCAGATCCTTTTCCTGCCACACAGCTCTCCACCCTCTCTGCTCCAAGCCTGTAGCATTGCATGGGGTTTTTGTAAGAGAAGCAGGATCCTTGGCAAGTGCACTTTGCCTTGTTGAACCTTATACGGTCGGTTCTTAGCTAGTTCTTGAGTACAAATGTGCAATAATCACTTAACCAAGAAGATGGGAGAGGATCCTCAACTTTCAGGAATCTCCTCAGGCAACATCCCAACCCAAGGGGAAAGTTCTCCATTGTAGACCCCACTGTTTACAAGGAGAACCTAGCTCCAACTTGGAAAAACTTGGATTAGCCTTATATCCTTGTTGAATCAGGATGTGTCCAATATGTTCCTCTTGTGCAATGAGTGCCATTTGTGATTAGTTTCACAGTTGGTAACCAGCTGTATGTCTCAGCTATAATGAGAGAGGTGAAGTGTATCTGTTTTGTGGTGAAAGGACTGTGCCTGTCCTTTGTCACTGACAGCAATACCCCAGCAATACACTCTTCTGCAAGGAAAAGGAGCAGAAATGCATGTACCATGATATGTGAGTATGATGGTATGTGAGTATGATAGCACATTATCAGCATAAAATGATGATGTTAAATATCAGCATAAAAGATGAGTTAAGTGAAACTTTTAATTTCTCTGATTTATGTCATCAAGGTTGAAGAGATTATGTAAAATAAACACTGGAGTAAAAAGCCTTATGACCGTACTGTAACACAAGACAATTTGTTGGACCTGTGGTAGGAAAGGAAACCCGTGTTTTCTTTAGTGTACTTACCTGCCTTCAAACTTTTATATTTATTTTTCGCTAATTTGCCTTGTTAAGCCTGGCAGGATTCATTGTTATTGTAAAAGAATCATATATTCTTTATTTTGTTCATTTTGTCTTAATATAACAAATTTTGAACAGTTCTAACTAATCCACAGGGCAATTGTATGAAACTACAATAGTTGAAAAACTCACTTATGAAAAATTGTATATTACAGATTTGCTCTAAACAATTTCACATTACATTGTTAGAATGATTATGCTTTTAGGCACCAAATTAAGGACAGACCTTTGTTAGTTGCATATCTAGTAAATAGTTACTAAAAAAAATGATGAGTAAAATCCTCAGATGAATTTATTTTTTAATTAAATAATTAGACATTTTAAGTAGTTCAAAATGGCTTTTATAAGGAGGTTATTAGTAATTTATTGTTTTTAATGAAAAAAAATAAATATGTGAAAAAGTATCAGTTCTTAAACACCATGCCTTTTTTTTGTTTGTTTTGAGAAAGTGAAAGGAAAATAATTTCCAGTCTATGCATTTAGTTTATGTGTAATTAGATTATTTTTTTCAGTTTAAGTAATAAATGGGAAATCACTCAACTGGAATAAATTCTGAAGTACATGTTTGCATTTACTGTGCTGCATAACTGGCTTTTTATTTTTTTTTCCCCTACACTGAGTGTAAGCTTAAAGAAGTCTGAGGGAACTGGACTTGTTTAGTTGGGGCTGGAGAGGCCGTTAGAGGGACCTCATAGCTACCTACCAGTCCCTACCAGGAAGTCAGCAAGGGAATGGACTCTTTACAGTACTGCATATTGAGAGAATAAGACACAATAAATTGAAGAAGAAGAGGTTCTCACTAGATTAAAAGGGTAAAAGAATTGCCCATGAAAATAATTCAGCTTTGGAACAGGTTATCCAGAACAGTTGTGGGGTCACTGTAATAGGAGGTTTTCAGAGTCTGATTGGAGTCCGCTTTAAGATGACTAGGTGATTTCACAAGAACTTTTTCAACTTAAATAATTCTGTGATTCTGAATACATGATTGTTTTCTACTATTTTTTAATAGATAAATGTATTAACTCATTTATTTTCTACAAATTTATGTGAAGCATTCAATTGCATTGCTCTGGATGAAATTAATTTCTCCTAAGTTTATATGTATGCAGTATAGATGCCTACATTGAGCCTGGTCAGTCTAAGTATTCTTTATAATCAAAGGAAGAAAATGATACATTAGTAATCTTATCCTAAAATAGGTAAATTGCACTTTTGTAATGCATGTTTCTCTTCACTGACCATATATTTATGTATTTATCTTATCAGCTCAGAGCATCTGGATTAAGGCAGAACAATTACATCTTCTTTATTTGTAGTAGACTGCAAAATGGGTGCAATCAGGATCAAATAGCTTAAGACGGTAATTTGAAGTGATAATAGATAAGAAATCATCAAGAGTTACCAGATTTTCTTAGGATTTTTTGGAGGTTATGTTCCTACTTTTAACTTATTTTTTCAATTATTATATCTGATAATACTCTATCCATTACTAGGAAGGTCACAGGGTGACATGGAATAGACAGTTGTAGTTTGTAGTATATTAGGACACGTTTAATCAATGGATGAAATTAGATATTAATGACAAAAAATATTATAATGAAATGATCCCATCCCACTTACTAGAACTGACACACTTGTAGGGCTTTTGAACAACTGTCCTCAAGAATATGTCCTTGTGATATGCGTGTAATATATGTAGGAGTTTTACAGTGTTTAAGGGAGGATGAAATTACTTCACTCTAATTTATCATATATTGAAAAATTGCAAATGATGTTTTTAGAAGGCTAAAAATCTGCATGTTTATGAATAAATGTTAGATGATTAGCATAAAAACATAACTTTATTGGTTACAGGCCACTCTCCTTGATTAAAAGGAACAAAGTGTCATTGCAAAATGTAAAGGCTAAATCTCATCACAGAACAGTTTCTCTCAGGAAGTAATGAATCACCTCTGCATAAAGGTGAGATTGCTAACAACTAAATTGATCTTCCATCATGGACTTGACTCTCAATCACAGTTAAATCAAAAGACTGCTATTTAAATAGGGTGATCTGTTCCTTAAGTAAAGGATTCTCTTCCACAAAAATTGCAGTAGCACAATCCTATCCAAGTATAAGAACTTCATGCAGTAGCAAGATTTCAAGCTATTCTTAACATATTGCCCTTATGCTCTTTTGCTGTACTTCATGTTTCACATCAAAAATAGGGAGATAATGTGTGAAATAGTGTTTGGATTTTTGCTTTTAAATAGTAAATCTAAAACAATACTGTTGGTTATAACTAAAACACTGAAAATCTTAGCAAATGTTTGATTCAGTGTAACTTAAATAGCAGTATCCTCAGCTTGTAAACCAATTACAAATACAAGAAAATGATTATATGGTATGAAGTTTGTTCTGTTTTGTGGTGTGCTAGTCTTATTTTAGTTTTTTTACATTTGTAATATTAGTAGTAGATTTCTGTGGGGCTGGATCTTTTCTGAGTCTGACTAAGGAAAACAAGTGGGATGTATTTTGTCTTAGGAATAAAGTCAAAATAAATACAAGGTTTTCATTAAATATTCTGATACCTTGTGTAACTCATTTCTTTATGGGAGGTAATAATCTAGAAGACTTTATTGTCAAGGGGAAAAACTGATAACATGTAACACCATAGATTATTATTACCGTTATTATTCATAGAAGGAATTTACACCAGGTAAAAGAGATTAAAATGCTTGGAAAGAGACTTCTACTTCACACTCTGAAATTGCATTTGATTGTAAAGATCTTTTCTGAATTGTGGTTTGTAAAGAGCAGGGAACTCCCCATACACCTTGAAAAAAAAAAAAGTTTATACAATATGGAGTGTAAGACTTGAGGGCCATTGCAAATTGTCAATGGATGCTTGAGGCCAGTGACATGATCCATGTTATCCCTCATCTTATAACCTCATGTCACTAAGTGGTTTTGGATACCAAAATGCTTTTGGTAGTGCCCTCTGTCTTCTCCTCATTTCCCTCAATGTTCTCAGTGTGTTGGACAGAAAGTCCCAACTCCTGGTGTAGAAGAATTTCAGGTTCACCTGTTTCTGGATTCCTTCTGGAATCTTTTCCCTTGGAGTCTTCCTGAAAATTCTTTAATTTCTCTAGTTATAGAGTTGGGTAGAGAATACATCCTGGGTGCCTATTTCATTCAAATTGTACCATTTCTGTAATTCTTCTTAAAGAATAGTGCCACCATTTTTAAAGTGTGAAAACTTTGGTAGATGACTAAGTGAATTTATAGCAAATGCTCACTTAGTGCCTAGGTTGCATGAAAAAGCAAAGAAGATACTTTGCAGCTATGAATTCATGGTTTATGTTGCAATTTGAGTAGCTCTAGCCATGGGAAAAGTTAATAGAAAATGAGTGAGATACCTAAGCAAGTGAAGATTCTTGCTTTACTTAGCATGCAATACTACATTATCTTAAAATAACTACCATCTAATTTAACTTAGACGCTTATAATAATGGATTATTCTGTAAAGACATGCAAGGAATCTGAACCTGGTAACTCATGAGATCTTCTTCCACACCTTTGTGGGCAGAGGATGTTTTTTAGCTGAATTAGCAATCTGTTGTGGTTGTGCAATTGATAGTGCCCTCAAGGAGGATGAGCAGTAGCTTACAGCAGGACTGAAATAAGCTGATAATGAAGCCTTGCTTGTAGCATTCTGAGGTAACAGGACTTTCCCAGCTGTCAAAATAAATATTTGAGCTTCTTTCATATACTCTCTTTTCTTCAATTCTTCCTTTGTCTCCTTGAAAATGTCCCCAAGCTCTACTGCAGTTACAAGCTTTACCTACTTTTGAATAGCCTGGGCTGAAAATACATAAACTGATTATGCTAAATAAAGGAGAGTTCCCCCTTCCACATACGATTCTGATCTGTATCTTTTCATTCAGTTCACATCCTTCTTTGCAGATAGAATGTTACCAGTGCAAATGTGAAGGCATATCCATTTTAACGTACTACAGTTATGATTAGCAGAAAAATACCAAGCCATATCATATGTTTCAGAATTAGCTGTGAAATACTGTTCAAAACTTCTGGCCTATGACACGTCTGGTGTTTTCAAATATATTTGTATATAATTCTTCTATTTTGGTATTTTTGCTATACTTCTGCCCCCATTTCTAAAAGATTGTCAGGCTGGTGCTGCACAGAAACATTTCTTATTCAATGTATGAGTTCTAATGAGTAGGTTTTATAGAACATGAGCTTCTACAGTATAAAAACAGCAGTTCCATCCAGTTGGTTATTTTGAGAATCTCTTAAAAGCACAAATTTCCACACATTTGATCTAGTATTTCTAATTTTAAAAAGACTAAGTACATCTTTTAAAGAACTCATAGTTCTTAAAGCTTCAATTTTTTTAATTGGAATATTTCTCTAATAATACTTCGTTTTCAAGGGCTCCACAGTGCTTCACAGACTTGAACATATTTATGCAGTGGTGTTGGTGATTAATTCAGAGAGCAGTGCAGACTCGCTTCTCTTTATATACACATTGCTGACTACCTAATGGCATACCAAAATGCTACTACGATAGTCAATGGCAGGAAATAGAGTGAAAATTATCTTTAGGTTTTAGTTAGGAAAAAAATTATTCCGTCTTTCCCACCTCCACCTCTCAACCGGATCAGATTATGGAGTATAAAAATACCAGTGTTTCTGGTTTACACGTCTATAATTCTCACCATGTTATGCACTGAATCACTTCTATTATGTCAACAGTTTAAGTAATTTTTATTACTCTCTAGTGTAACAGAGTTAGTGGGGGTTTGTGACGGATATGCTCCTTTCCCAGCTCAGCCTGGCCTGTACCTTACATGCAGCCCTGTTCAGTTGCTAACCACCAGCGATTTATCTAATCCTGGTAGGTGGCACCATCCTGATTTTTTCTACCACTTAGACTCAACATAACATTCCTGAAGGCTGCATCCCAAAGGGGAGGTAAGGCTAGTGCACTAGCCAATGGGTTTCTGAAATGAAAGAATGACTATAAG
>VZSG01001734.1:0-10637 GCA_013398315.1 Nothoprocta pentlandii
GCTACAGGGCTGGTGTGTCCCTCACTCCTCGCCGAGGTCTTTCTGTGTGGGGAGGAGGGGGGAACGGTGAGAGAGGGTGTGGCCTCAGGGGAGCGTGGCCATGGGGGAATATGTGGGGACCTGTGGGGGGACATGTAGGGGAAGAGGTGGCACCCACCTGCGGGCCAGCATGGCGACTCCGGGCACGCAGCTTGTTGGCCTGCGCTTCGGCCATGTCGGCGCGCTCAGCTGCCTCGTCCAGCTCATGCTGCGCCTTGCGCAGCTTGGCTAGGTTGGCAGCGGCCTGTGCCTCCTGCGGAGGGTGGGGACAGGGGTGATGCCCACCCCACAGACTCCCCACATCCACCCATCACTTCCATCTCCTTCAGCATCTCCATCATCCACCTCCTCCACTTCCATCTTCTCCATTTC
This sequence comes from Nothoprocta pentlandii, assembly GCA_013398315.1. Taxonomy (NCBI): domain Eukaryota; kingdom Metazoa; phylum Chordata; class Aves; order Tinamiformes; family Tinamidae; genus Nothoprocta; species Nothoprocta pentlandii. Next base: position 412 of record VZSG01001734.1, read on the forward strand.
CTCCTCCCCATCTTCTTTTCCTTCTCCTCCTCCTTTTGCTCCTTCCCCATCCCCTCCTCAGTTCCTTCAATCTCCTACATCAACTTCTCCATCATCTCTCCCTGTCCATCATCATCCTTCACCATCATCTCCTTCTCCATCATTCACCTCTATCTCCATCTTCTCCTTCCCCATCCCCTTCTCCTCCATCCCCTCCTCTGCCACCTCCAACTCATGCACCACCTCCTCCACACAACCCAGCACCTCCTCCAGCAACCCAACAACTCTACCTGGCTACTTCCCAACCTGTCCTTCATCTTCCCTATTCACCTTCCCTTCCACTCATCCCACATCCCATCCAAAGGTCTGTGTGTTCATCCACCACCATTTCCTCCATATCTGCGTCCCCAGCACCCTGTTCCAGTCTCCGGGCAGGTCTCTCCTGCCCACACTGGGCCACCATGATGTCTCACCGCCTCCTCTGCCTGCCGCTTGTAGGCCTTGACCTTCAGTTGCAGCTTGTCCACCAGGTCCTGCAGTCGTAGCAGGTTCTTGCGGTCCTCCTCCGCCTGTACCAGTTCAGGGCAGATGAGTAAAATGGTTGCTGGGTCTACACCATGATGGTCACCCGCGGCCATCACATTAGCCATGTTCTAGGTCTACTATGGTAGTGGATGATGTTCTAGGTGGCTCATGTGCCAATGGCCACCAGATCAACCACGTTCTAAGTCATCTTGTTGTTTTTAGAAGTACTTAGGTCACTCATATCTCTCTGGTCACCAGGGCAAACAAGTTCTTGGTCACACTATGGCAACAGATGATGTTCTAGGTGGCTCATGTGCCTGTGGACACCAGGCCCATCACATTCTAGTTCCCTCCATAGCAATGAGAGACGTTCTCAGTTGCTTGTGTGCTTATGCCCATGAGCTCAAGCATATTCTACATCATGGGTAATGTTCTAGGCCACACAAACCCCGAAAGCCACGGTATTGTCTGTGTTCTAGGTCACTGTATGGTTGCATGGTGGCAACAGTGGCTCGCTCACCTGGTAGCTGAGCTCCTTGACACGCCGCTCTGACTTGCGCAGGCCTTTGATGCTCTCAGCATTGCGCTTCTGCTCAGCCTCAAGCTCATTTTCCAGCTCCCGCACACGGGCCTCCAACTTCTGCAGTTGCTTCTTGCCACCTTTGAGGGCCAGCTGCTCAGCCTCATCCAGTCGCAGTTGCAGGTCCTTAATGGTCTGCTCCATGTTCTTCTTCATGCGTTCCAGGTGGGCACTTGTGTCCTGCTCCTTCTTCAGCTCCTCTGCCATCATGGCTGCCTGCATGGGGACAGAAGGGATAGGGAGTGACACAGTGACCCAGAAGGACCAAGCACAGCAGTGGGTGATGCTCCAGGTGGCCATGATCAAACTACAGGTAGTGGGTTGGTAGAGAGTGTCCCAGGTTGCTCAACAGCTGAGAACATATTCAAGTCCAACTCACATCAGTGATGGCCTTCTTGGCCTTCTCCTCAGCATTGTGGCACTCCTGCACAGCCTCCTCCACCTCTGTCTGCAGCTGGGCAATGTCTGCCTCCATCTTCTTCTTCTGGTTGATGAGGCTGGTGTTCTAAATTGGGGAGGAAGAGCTCAGGACATGGTCCCCAGATTCCTAGTCCATCTCCATTCTGCTCTGAGGCACCAAGAGAGGGACCTGGATGGAGCCTCTGTCCCCACAGGACCCAAACATCCCTAGATGGAGGTTCTACGTCACTCAAGGCCTGTTCTCTGCCCTTGGAAGGGTTGAGTGACCCTGACCAGGGTTGAGGTCCCTCCTGGGAGGCCTCCACATCTCACCTGTGAGTGGAGGAGCTGGACGCGCTCGCTGGCCTCAATGAGCTCCTGTTCAGCCAACTTGCGGGCTCGCTCCGTCTGCTCCACCACAGCCCGGAGTTCTTCCAGCTCCGCCTGCAGCAGGTTGTTCCGCCTCTCCACGATGGCAATGTTCTCTTTCAGGTCCTCGTTGGCCCTCACCACGTCGTCCAGCTGCAGCTGGGTGTCCTGCAAGACCAGACCGGCTGGATGTCAGTCAGTGAGATGGACACAGCCCCATGGCCAGCCCCATGAACCCAACACGGAGGTGGAGAACGTCTGGAGGAGACCAGGAGGTACCTTGAGGTTACCCTGCAAGATCTTCACTTGCTTCTGAGCCTCAGCAGCCAGGCGATTGGCATGGCTCAGCTGGATCTCCATCTCATTGAGGTCACCCTCCATCTTCTTCTTGAGCCGCAGTGCCTCATTCCGGCTGCGCGTCTCAGCGTCCAGGGAGGTCTGCAGTGAATCCACGACCCGCAGGTGGTTCCTCTTGGCCTGCTCCATCTCCTCGTCCTTCTCAGCCAACTTGCGCTCGTAGTCTGCCTTGACCTGGTTGAACTCCAGCTGGGCCCGCAGGATCTTCCCCTCCTCATGTTCCAGTGAGGCCTGGAGAAGACAGAAGGACTGTGAGGAGCAAGGAGAGACATGAAGAGACACAACATGGGAAGACAGGGGGGATGCAGCACCTCAGCCTCCTCCAGAGCTGCTTGAAGGTCCAACTTCTCGGCATCCAGCTGCTTCCGGACCTTCTCCAGCTCGTGAATGGTCTTGTGGCTGGCACCCAGCTGCTCTGTCAGGTCTGAGATCTCCTCTGTGGAGACAAGAACCCTTTAGGTTCCCGAGGAGGGACATAGAGAGCCATGGGGAGTTCCATGTGCCCCCTACTCTCACCTTGGAGGTTCTTGTTCTCCCGCTTGAAGGTCTCCAGGTGCTCCAGAGCCTCCTCATAGGCGTTCTTGAGCTTGAAGAGCTCGGTACTAAGGGCACGGGCCTCCTTCTGCGAGGCCTCCAGCTCTGTCTGTGACTCCTCAAACTTCTGCTTCCACTCTGACAGGATCTGTATGTTGTGTGGTGGGACACCACCAAGCCGTCAGCATCCTCTGCATCCCCCACCTTGTCCCACCACACCATCTTGGATGGATCTCCTATGTCACCTTGTCAAAGTTCCTCTGCTTCTTGTCCAGGGCAGCAGCAGCTGCATTGGAGCGCTCGAGGTCCACCATCAGGTCCTCAATCTCATTCTGTAGACGGTGCTTGGTCTTCTCTAGTGAGGAGCACTTGGCATTCACTGCCTCCACTGCCTCCTCAGCCTCCTGCAGCCGCTGTGCCAGCTTCTTCCTGATGATAGGAGAGAGAAGAACCCACCTGAGGACCTGTCCATCACCGGGACCTTCTCCTGCTCCCTAAGCCTGGTTGCTCTGCACACAAAAGTGGTCAACAACAAGGTAGCGGTGCAGCCCATAAGCATGCTGGATGTTCCAGGTCCCTCTATCCAAAGAGGCTTTGGGTGCCCAGGTGGGGCACCCAAAGGGAGTCTCACAGGGAGAAGGTCTACCTCACAGGGAGAAGTCTCAGCACCCCAGGGGATGTTCAGGGGAGATGTCTCACTTAGCCTCCTCCAGCTCCTCGGTGCGCTGGATGGCATCTGTTTCGTACTTGGTCCTCCACTGGGCCACCTCTGAGTTGGCCTTGGAGAGGGAGCGCTGCAGCTCAGCTTTGGCCTCCATCTCCTCCTCGTACTGCTCCCGCAGCAGATCACAGTCATGCCGGGCTGATTGCAGTGCATGGGCTAGCGCATTCTTCGCCTGGGGACGGATTTGAGAAGATTAGTGCTGATGACATTGGTCACTCTGGTCCAACTCAGCGTCCTCTGACTCCGTAGGCGGTGGTGTTGGCGTCCTCAAGTCAAGCCAACCCCCTTCAGACCAGCCAACCCAACCACAATGAGATGAGTCCAAACATGAGATTGTGGGAGTTTGTTATGCTTTTTAGGGCTTAATAAAGTAGAGAGCTTAGCGTAAGTAGATGATGTAGTATAGCATAGGGCATAGAGATAGGGCATGGCGCTCGGAAGACCTTGCGATGTCACAGGAGGTTAGGAGCATAATTAATTTATGCAGTTTACTGATAACCCCATGCCATACAAGGTGAAAAGTAGAAATTAGTCTCCCGATTGGGCAGTAGGTGAGTTTCCGCATTCTACTGGAGTATATATGCAGACTGAACTACACAATAAATGCCATTTGCCGCATCCTCCATATTGGTGTCTGTGCTCTATGGCCCTGGGGCGAGGACAACCCCAGGTCAGTCCAGCTAGCGGACAAGGCTTGCTGACCGCCTTGGGCAACATGAGATCAACCCAACCGCCATGAGATCAACCCAACCTCACCTTGGCCTCTTCCTCCAACTGCCGCTTCAGGTCCTCCATCTGCTGAGTGTAGGACTGTTTGCCCCGTGTGAGCTGTGAGATTAGGGCCTCCTTCTCCTCCAGCTGACGGGATAGTTCTCCTGTGGAGGTAAGGTAGGGCTTGAGGACCTGGGAGACAGGTGGGAGGGGGGGCTGTGGGACAGGGTTCCCACCATTCTCGGTCTGGAGCTTGGCCCGCTGGGTGCTGGTGTCGTTGAGGGTTCGTTGCATCTCCTCCAATTTGGCCCGGTGCTCAGACACCTGGTCCTCCAGGGTACGGCACAACTTCTCCATGCCCACCTGGCAAAGCCAAAGAGAGCGGGAAGGAGTCAAGGAGACCATAGGGACCAAGAAGTCTGAACTGGAAAGGAGGGTCCTGTCATCCATCCACTCCAGTTCTACCACTCACCTTGGCCTTAACAAGCTGTTCCATGCCAGAGCCAATGTCGTCCAGCTCCAGTTTGAGCTCACTCTTTTCCTTCTCCAGCTTCTGCTTGACACGCTGCAGGTTGTCTATCTGCTCGCCCAGCTCAGCCACACTGTCTGCATGCTTCTTGCGCAGAGCGGCCGCGGTGGCCTCATGCTGCAGTGTGGCCTCCTCCAGGTCGCGACGCATCTTCTGGAATTCAGCCTCCCGCTTCTTGTTGAGCTCCATCTGCACGGAGGTGGCACCACCAGCCTCCTCCAGCCGCTCGCTGATCTCCTCTAGCTCCCGTGAGAGCTCTGAGCGCAGCTTCTCCACCTTGGCCCGGCCTGTGCGCTCTGCTTCCAGCTCCTCCTCCAGCTCCTCGATGCGTGCCTGCACTCCAGACATAGACATGACATCAGCAGGCTGGACTATATCCAACCCAACCAATTGGAGGCTCCTCAACTTGACTCAACTCAACCCAACTCAACTCAGCCCCACCAAATGGAATCTACCCAACTCAGACAAATCCAGCTCAACCCAAATCAACCCAACCAACTGCAGACTGCAGACTCCCAAACTCAACACAATCCAGCACAACCAAACAAACCCAACTCAATCGAACTCAAAACAGCCCAACTCTACCCAACCATCTGGAAAGTCTCCAACTCAGATTCTGAGTCTACTGTGGGCCTAGACATGGTAGGAAATGCTGTGGGGCAGGTGTCTCCTCCTAGGTCCTGCCTAGGGGTCTCCCCAGAGACCCTTGGTGGTGTCTGGGGCTGGAGGTGAGTCCTCACCTGCAGCTCCTTAAGCTTCTTCTGGAGCTGCAAGGCCAGCGCTTGTTCATCCTCAATCTTGCTGTTCTGCTGGTTGATCTCAAAATCTTTCCTGCAGAGAGAGAGAGGTAGAGAGACTTGATGCCTCCATGTTGGACCTCAGACTGTGTCCACCTGGAGAGGAAGGTCCAGTCTCACTTCTTAAGCTTCTCTTCCAGCTGCTGCTTGTCATTCTCCAGGTCCATGATGTTCTCCTGGGTGAGCTTCAAGTCACCTTCCAGCTTGCGCTTGGCCCGTTCCAGGTCCATCCGCATCTTCTTCTCCTGCTCCAGGGACCCTTCAAGCTAGAAAAGAAAGACAGAATGAAGTCATATTCCTTTGTCATCTCAGCTACCAATGCTGAGCTCATACTCACATCATCCGCCTGCTGCTCCAGCTTCACTTTGGCCTTGGACAAGGTGTTGACCTTGTCTTCTTCCACCTGCAGGTCGTCCAGTGCTTGCTGGTGAGCCTCTTGCAGGGCCTTCTTCTCCTTCGTGAGTTTGGCGATGATCTCGTCCAGCCCAGCCATCTCCTCAGTGAGGTTCTTCACCTGTGTGGGGAGGTCAAAGCCATGAGGCAACCAGCACCATGTCCAAAGGAGATCAGAGACAGGGGTTGCTCTTCCTCTTGGCCAAGCCAACGAGGACACGAGTCTCCAGCCAGCCTTGGGTCTTCACAAACCCAACAAACCCAAAGGAGGCTTTGTTGATCCTAGTCCCCAGGGATCTGGGTTGAGGTCCCCCACCTTGTTCTCTGTGGCGTGCTTCTCCTTCTCCACCTTGGCCAGTGTTAGCTCCAGGTCATCGATGTCCTTCTTGAGCTCTGAGCACTCATCCTCCAGCTTCCTCTTCTTGGCCGTCAGCTCGGCATTCATCTCCTCCTCATCCTCCAGGCGTTCTGTGAGCTCCTTCACCTTGGCCTCCAGCTGGATCTTGTTCTTGATCAGTTGGTCACAACGCTCCTCGGCATCATTGAGATTGTCCTGCTCCTGAGGGGGGACAGGAGGGAGTGTTGGGAGCCATCACTCCTCACTGCCATCACCTGTGGACAAGGCAAGAGGCAGAGGGAGTTCCACTCACTGCCTGCACTTGCAGCTGCAGGTCATTTTTCTCCTGCAGCATGGAGACCATTTTCTCCTCCAGCTCTTTCCGCCGTGTTTCTGACTTCTCCAGGGCTTCCTTCAGGCGTCCAAACTCCTCCTTCATTGTCTGTGCCAGAGGCCAAACTCAACATAGTGGCATCCACTTGAGGCCATTTGTCCTCATCCCCACCCCAGCCCTGCTCTGGGTGCTCCACAGGAGAACCCCATCCCACCTGCATCTCCTTCTCGGTCTCGGCACTTTTCAGCAGGGGTTTGATCTTGAAGTAGAGCTTCATCCAGGGCCAGTTCTTTACCCCCATGAAGGCCCGAATGTTCCATTGGATCACTAGCAGTGCATCTCTGGGGACAATAAGGAGACACAGAGCTACCACCATGTCCCATGCCTGGGCCCATAGACCATGAGCTCCCTCCCCACCTCACCGGCGCTCCAGGATCTTCTTGAACTCGATGCGCATGAGCTGTCCTCGGGCTTGGGCCTGGATACGGGTGATGATTCGGGAGAGGCGCTCATCTCGCATTTCCTCCAGGTGGCCCAGCAGTCCAGCCTTGAAGAAGACCTGGCAGAGGAAAGGGACAGCAGGTAGACCATGGAGTGGGGAAATGGAGGGATGGGAGGGTTGGAGAGATGAAGAGTTGGGTTCATTGATGCAGGCCACTTGGGTACTCCCCCACTCAACCCAACCAGGTGAAGGATCTCTGATTCAACTCAGTCCAACCCAACCAAGTGGAGACTCTCCAAGCCAACTCAATGCAACCAAATGGAGGCTCTCCAACTCAACCCAACTCAACCCACCCAAGTGGAGATTCTCCAACCCAGCCCGACCCAACCACGTAAAGACTTTCCGACTCAACTCAATGGATGGATGCGTGGAGGAAGGGGTCTGTAGATGGGAAGATGATGGGGGCCCTCATGCCAGGTCCCACTTTCTTGAGCTGGAGAACCCATTCCCTGTCTCATTCTGCTCCTCCCACCCACCCCCCACACAGGCCCCTCCCAGCCCATCCCCATGGACTCTTCCCCTCTCACCTTGGTGTGCCCGAACTTGTACTGGTTGTGATCAATGTCGAGGGAGCCCAGGAGCTTCTCAGCTCCCTTGCGGCTGTCAATGAACTGCCCCTCCGGGATGGCCGCAGGATTCAGGATGCGGTAGCTGCCAAACGGTGAAAGGCCCACTGTAAGCTGCATGTACTTTTGGCTTCCCCTCAAGCCTCGAGGCCTTGCAGTCTCACCGCTGGCGGAAGTCCCCATAGAGGATACGGTTAGGGAAGCCCTTGCGGCAGATGCGGATACCCTCAAGCACCCCATTGCAGCGGAGCTGGTGCATCACCAAGGGGTTGTCCATCACACCTGAGGGGTGGCGTGAGGACAACGGGATCAGTTTCTTGCCCCTTCCCCCAGGCACTGCCCCAATTTAACCCGGACAGGTCCTCCCTCTTCTTACCGGGTGCTTTACGCTCATTGGGGATGAGGCACCGGACAAAGTGGGGGTGGGTGGTCTTGAGGTTGGCCATCAGCTTGTTGAGATTTTCCTAGGGGAGGAGATGGGGGCTTTGAGCCAATCCCAACCATGGGAGGAGCCAGTGGGCTCAACCCCATGTCCGATGAGATGTTCCTGCTCCATGGTGGGGTTTGCCCTTACCCGATGAAGAGCTGAGACAGTCTGGAAGGACGAACCTTTCTTCTTAGCACCCTTCCCCTTGCTGCTGTCCCCGCCTGGGGAAGAAGAGGGAAGTCAGAAGGATCTAGCCATCCATGTCTCCATCCAATCAGCCCTGTCTCCTCAATCTTCAATCTCTCCACCCTCTTCCCATCCAGCCAGCCCGTTCGCCACCAATACCTGTCTCCATCTACCCACCAGCATCAGTACTGGCGTAGTTGGAGAAGAGACTGGCCAAGAGCTTGAGAGATGACTTCTGGTAGAGCCCCACCACTGTCTCATTAAGGGGGTCCTTGTTCTTCTCCAACCAGCCCAGAATGTTGTAGTCCACTGTGCCGGCATAGTGGACCAGAGAGAAGTGGGCCTCGGGCTTGCCCTTCACATTGCGGGGCTTGCCAAAGTTGGCCGACTTGCCCAGATGGTTGTCATACAGCTTTGCCTTGAAGGTCATGTCTGAGGCCTTGGGGAACATGCACTCCTCCTCCAAGATGGACATAATGCCCATGGGCTGGACAATGGAGAACATCATTGGTCATGGAGGAGATCCACTGGGACCCAAACAGGTGCCCTTCAGGTCTCTGGTGGGTCCCAGTTCGAAGGACCTTCCCAGGAGACCTCAAGGAGAGCTAGTACCTTCTCGATGAGGTCGATGCAGGCCTGGAGGTCCATGCCAAAGTCGATGAACTCCCACTCGATACCCTCCTTCTTGTACTCCTCTTGCTCCAGAACGAACATGTGGTGGTTGAAGAATTGCTGCAGCTTCTCATTGGTGAAGTTGATGCAGAGCTGCTCAAAGCTGTTGAACTAGGGGTGGAAATGGGGGGGACATAATATTCGATGCAATGGACAAGGTCAACTGGAAAGCCAGTGGGACTGGACTTCCAACTGAGGCCAAGTAATGACCAATGGGATCAATAGGTTCAATTGGACACATAATGAGGTCAACATAGCACCCAAAGGGGTAAAGATAAGACCCAATAAGATCATTGGAGCCAGCTGGACACACAGTGGGGCCAAGTAGACATTCACCGAGGCCAAGTAATGACCAATGAGCTCAACAGGGTCAATTGGACACTCAATGGGATCAACACAAAACCCACTGAGGTCAAGTTAAAACCAAATAGAACCCCTGGTGTCAACTGGACACCCAACAGAGATTAAGTAATGACCAATGAGATCAACAGGATCAACTGGGCACCAATGTAGTCAACTAGATATCCAACAGAGTCCAAGTAATGACCAGTTAGATCAATGGGATCAATTGGGCACCCAATGGAGTCAACACAAAATTCAACGGGGTCAAAATAAGACCCAATAGGACTATTAGGGTCAACTAGACACCCAATAAGGTCATCTGGATACCCAACGGAGGCCAAGTAATGACCAATGGGATCAACAGTGTCAACAGGACATCCGATAGGGTCAACATTGCACCAAATAAAGTCATGTTAAGACTCAATAGGACCATTGTGGCGAACTAGACATCCAATGGAGACCAAGTAATGACCAGTGGCACCACCAGGTTCCAATGGTCACCCAAAGAGGTACAGGACCCTGCATCCCCTCACATCAAAGATTTCGAAGCCGGCGATGTCCAGCACACCGATGAAGTACTGCCGGGGTTGCTTGGTTTCCAGCGAATTGTTGATCCTCACCACCATCCAGTTGAACATCTTCTCATATACTGCCTTTGCCAGGGCCCCGATGGAGTAGTACACCTGAGAGAAGCCCATGAGGTAGAGGATGGGGTGAGGATAAGGAGGGACAATCCTGGAGAGGAGGAGGTACGGGTGGGGGGCTACTCTCACCTGCTGGACATTTTGTCCCTTGGTGACGTACTCGTTGCCCACCTTGACCCGTGGGTGACAGAGCCCCTTGAGGAGATCCGCCGAGTTGAGACCCATCAGGTAGGCTGACTTGTCTGCGTCTGCGGCAGTGGGGAGACAGACATGCTCAGGTGTCACCAGGGTGCCATTGAGATCATAGAATCATAGAATG
>VZSG01001735.1:12478-24116 GCA_013398315.1 Nothoprocta pentlandii
AGAAATGGGTAACCGTTTGGGTAGCTGGCAATCCCCAAGCTGGTGTAGTTATTACAGATAGCTCTCACTTTTTCAATAGCTTCCACAAAGTCAGAAGTTTCACGCAGTCCATTGAGGTAGAAAGGAAACTGAGCATATTCTATGGGCTCAGCTGCTGGAACTAGGAAAAGGCAGCAATGTTTAAATGTGTGTTTGGAAAGAAGGAGATCCACAAAGAGCACAATTAACAGGACGCTTCATTCTCCATAGCAAAATGCTTAAAGGCAGTACATTTAAATTTTACATCTTTGGAACAACTAACATGCTAAAAACTTTTAGTACAGGACATGACTATATTTCATCATGCAGTGCAATGACATGAACACACTCTATATCAAGTCTCCAAACAATTTTATGTTATTTAATAACTAGATATATTCCAATAACTAGATTTATTCCGATATGTAGAAAATCTTCATTTGTGCTGTAAGTGCTTTTTACTAAATACCCGGTTGAAAGTTCCTATCTGCAATATAAAAGATAAATCATCTTAAACATTTTATCCAAATAAATGGCAACGAACATGGTCTTTGGTTTATGCACATGTAGTTACTTTGAAATCAAAGGTAATTTCCCTGAGATCAATCATGGTGCATTGATATAAAACTAGAGAAAAATGATGTTGAATTGGGACTGTTGGTTAAAATCTCTACTAAATTTTTTTAAAGCTAGATTCACAAATGCATGTTCTATTATTCAAGCAAAAAGTAGGGAAAATATAAAAGTAATGATTTATTAAGGAAATGCACAACTTTTTTATCCTTTCATAATGTAAACTCTTCATGCTTCTTTTTGAGTGTAATGCTATGTCTACTGTACCATAAGAGAGAGAGAGCACACACGCTAGCTTTCAAAACAAACATTTTGTTACTGCCACTGTGTATTGCAGACCCTGCAGGGTCATTCAGTTGACTTGCTAAACATGATTTGCCCTATTTTGATCTCAACTATAAATTTTCATTAAGACAAGACTTGGCTGACTGCTACACAGCTATAGGGTTTGGATACACTGAAACACAACTAACTTTTTACCCAATTACATTTCTAAGAGCACAAGTCCTCCCCCACATGCCCTCTTTCCTTCCTCACCAATGTGCAACTAGCAATCTTCCCAATAAATCCACAGCCAACTGGCATTACTGCTCAGGATGCAAAATGGTGAATGGCACAGAGTAGGAGGGACAGAGGGAGAACACCTACTTACACAGACTGTTCCCCTACCTAAATAGCTCTTGCCACCATATCAGAAGTGGTGGCGTATATGTATGAGATAACTCGATAAAAAATCCTTGCATATTACAAATTGAGGATAAACATGATATATTGTGTGTGTGTATATATACATATATATATGAGATATGAGATACATATATATGTGAGATATGAGATATATAGTCTCAGTGATGAAGTTCCAGAATGACACAGGCAAGAATTTCATGCAATATCCAGGTTTCTCTCACATACAGAACCAACAGGTGATATAAAAAAAAATGTCTAATATAAGTTTTTATAGTTTTGCTAGAAACAGTTATAAAACTCATTTTTCAACATGAGAAAAGCCTGCAATGGTGCCACATTACACTGTATTCCACAAAAGCATCTGTCTCCTGAGGTTACTGAGTACCACAATATATTGTTCTGTTTATGCTTCAGAGCCCTGTGCAGCATCAACCAACTATAAAGTTATGGGATCTTGAAGAAAGGAGTGAGGGCACTTATATAAATTGTAAAATATTAAGATGAAATGTTACTTACTTCTCAGCCTTGTTTCTAGCATATTGTCTGCTTTGTCATGGACCCATTCGGGGCAGTGAGGCCGGATGTTGGCTTGTGAGGCAGCATAAGCCACAGGATCATTGCTAACCCAGGCTGTCAGGTAGATGTAGAAAGCATTTGGGTTAATGATTCCATCTGCATCCACCAAACGCTGTTTAGTCACCTGCAAAATCAAAAGATTAGAAGCCTTTCAGAATGAGCTTTGCTTTCAGGGCCCTTGTTGCAAAGTTTACAACAAAAAGCCTGTGACACATATAGGAGGAAAAAAATGGTATGAACTTCCACTTGAAATGACTTATCGGAAAACTATTCTTTGACAATGAAGAAAAATCTAAACTACAGTGACAGTGGAAATGTTTATTTGTAAATAAATATTAATAAATATAACAACTAAATCAGCAGATGGTTCCAGAATAGACTGAACCTATTAAATCTGAATTCTGAAAGACTGTCTGCAGCCAAAAGTGAACAACAATCAAGGTGGAGAAACATATTTAAAGAAAGGGGAAAAAACACTGGCAAGACTCCTTATACACATCTGTGTGCAGTTAACCTCTATTGTTAACACTGAAGGAAATGCCACACAGTAAATGGAGGAGCTATAAAAACAAAACAATATCTGTATAAATTTTGCTAACACTTGCCTCCTATAATCTATGTATTCAGAAAATGTCCAGTGCCAAGAAAGCAGATGAGTCTACTGTGTTCCTTGGGTCACCATGGGCAAACACATCTGAGAGGTAAACAGCAGTGGTGCATTTGAAGGGTTCTGTAGCCAAATACTGCACAGCTAAAGCCCTAACAGAGGACTCTGTGGATGAAAAGTGTTACCATTTTTGTTTTGTTTATTTAAAATTTCAGGTCTTTTTAATGAAATGAAAAACAGTGACAATAGTTGGGGAAAAAATATTCCAAAGATCTGGATTCAATTAATCCACAGGATACACAACTATATGTCTTCAAGCTGTCTTTGGAATTGGTTAGTACAGTGCTCAGTCTCTGTGGCTGCACCATACTTTTCTCCCTCCCAGGCACAGGAAATTATATCAACAGTTGTAGCCCAATCACATTTGTTCCACAGTGTACCTGGTACATACTGCTAAACAAAACCTCACTAAAGTTTTGTTTTGTTTTGTTTTGTTTTTCTTTGCCTCCCTTCTTTTGCTTAATTCATTAATTCATAACTAAAGCTTCATTCAGACCTGACAGCATGTTGCATGGTGCCATATAGCAATGTGTTTTACACACCATAGTAACTTTGAACGATGTACTCTATAAGTCTGTCACCTTTAATGTCAGCAAAAAAAAGACAATAAACAGATCTACTGAGAAGCTCATTAGAGAGACTTTTTTTTTTTTGCCCAAAAACACAGTCAATGATGATTCCAGGAGAGATGTTAGGTTATTGCAGAACTTTTCTTATAGGTTTAAAATCTAATTCTAGCATAAGAAGTAAAAAATTGTGTATTTTACCTTCCAACGTGATAATAAAAAGCAGTAAATGCAGTCATATGATGCAATAAACTTATGAAAGAAGCTCAGATCTATTTTATTTAGGCAGCTCAACCAACCACCATTCTCAGTTCTACTACAATATAACCATATTCAGTAATAACATAAGAATATCACAAAGCATATAATTACTTCGGTCTGCTTCTATCCACTATCATTCATAAACACCTTTCTAAAAAAATGTGTGTTTGAAATAAATTGATAGGAACTAACCAAAGAATTGCAAATGTGAAGTCAATGCAGAAGGACGTGCTAAGGTGAAACTCATAAGCAAATCTAACTCAAGTAAGGAGTGATGCCACTTAGGGCAACAAGGCTAATGCTAGCTGTGTGTCTGGCATGGGATCAGGCTCCATCTACCTGTGGATGCAGAGAAACATCTTTCACATCAATTTCAATGGAAATTGAGTGTATATAGGACAGGAGCAGCATTTAACACATACCAGTTAGTAATGACCACAGACAAGCATCCCCAGTGCTGATTTTGAACACTTAGCAACACAGGCCAGACTCTGTGGCTAACATATAGGTCTAGTGAGGCCCATGAGGCCATGCTGTCAGGTATAACTTAGACATTTCAATTCATCAAGCTGAAAAAAAAAAGAGATGCTGACATGCTCTTTTGCATCTCCACCCACTCCTGATGTGTTGTGTGTTCCTGTATAAACTAGTATGAACTCTGATACAATACCTGTCTGATGTCAATGGGCTTTGCTTGGTTGCCAGTTTGCACCAAGAGTTTGTAAGCCAGAATAGCATCATCAGATCCATTTTTATAATTATTGTAAGTGATTTTCCCAGTTATCCAGTCACTGTCAAATGCATCCTGAAGTCCTGAAGAGTTGAGAGGCACGGGGAAGATAGATAAAATATGCAGATATGAAACTGATCTTTAAAACAATTTTCAGTAGAAACAACAATAATGATTCTTTTTAATATAAACTGTCACCTTCTACAGCTGAAGCAGGAAGAAAACTATGTATCCTACATTTGGGCTCCTAGGCAGGTAAAGCAAGGTACAAGGGAGGAGAGTCAAGACTCTTCCCATATTATGTTGACCAGGAAAGGAGAGCTATCAAAAGACAGATGCACTGGAATAACAATTTTCTTCTCACAGCAAAGGAAACAATGCAGATGAAATTAGGACTCTCAGGTCCCTTTGTCCTTCTCCAAGTCTTTCCTGAGTTGTCATAGCCACATCACTGCCTCAGAACAAGGCTGAATATGAGAGAGCAACCATGCACTCTGCTTGTGCACTTATGCAAGGAAGAGTCAAGGATATCTAAAAGAAAAAAGTGTTTTTTCTCACAAACTGCAAATCCAGAATGATCATACTCAAAATCAAGAGTCATATTTGCATTTATCACCTCCTGTAAGGGGAAGGAAATACTTCGCAGCACAAATTTGGATCAGAATTAGCACAGGAAGCTAAAGCCCAGCACAAGGAGGCTCTGTGTGAACAGATGACAAACTACTTGTCCAGGGAAGGAAAGAAAGAGGCCAGGGGGTAGTGGCAGTAAAAATCACCAACCTACCTCACAGTTGCACTGAGGAGCTGTAATAAAAACCATATGGCTGATAGGTTAGCTATAGCTGAAAGGAGATAATAGTATTGGAAGAGAAAGCATGGCCTAATTGGTACTGCCTCAGGGCCTGAGTGTTCATTCCATTTATAAACTCTTTCCTCCTCACCATTAGAAAACTGCTTGCTATATCATTCTTAAAAAAAAAAAAAAAATCAATCATACCCACTTGGAAAGCCAGCAGGTTCAGAACAAAGCAGTGAAATAAGCCAGACCAACCTGCCATATGCAACTTGCCAATACCTGCCCAGAAAGAGGATGATTATTTTGACAACCTTGCAGGAAGTTTAAAGCCCCCTTTAAGAAAGTGCTGTTTGTTGGGGCCCTTGGTGTGGGGAAAACAACTAAGGAAGTGCAAAAATACAAATCTGTCCTTCCTGAAGAAGTTTTTATTCTGTTTCAGCCTCTTCAAAAGTAGCTACATGAGAGCATTTTTGCCAATTTAAGAGTCACATAAAACATGACTTTGGGAGTTAAGAGGAAGCTGTTGAAGAAGAATGTGAAAGAGAAGGAGAGATCACAAAGAAGAAGTTAGCTTTTAAGTCACAATAAAAGCAAAATCAGTGGGAATTAGCCATGAAGCACGAAGTTACCCCAACTTTGATTATCCTGCTCTCACCAGCATATAAAAATGCTCCAACATAACCATTCCAATGTTCATCCACGATTTTCCCTGGATTCAGCCTAAAACTGTCCCTTGTTTGTAAATTCTGTTTTAACCTTCCCTCCAATCTACTCCCTCATTATTAGTCTCAGTTAGTAATAGCCAGAGGTATTATTGTTTTCCACTGTTTGCACCTTCACATAACCCCACAACTATGATAAATGTGACAACTATTATTATAATAGTTTAGTTCCCCTTATTACATTAATTCCTTGTATCATTTTAAAAAAAAGTATCTCTTTTGTATTAATTGTGCCACTGGGGGCAGGGGGAGCTGTCACAGACAGACCTAAATGTTTTGTACTGAACATAATTATTAATTCTGAACCTGAGGGTAATCAACAGGTGGGGGGGCAGGGGGATGACACACAAACACCCCACTGTTTGCTGCATTTCTTCCTATTGTTTTGGTTAAAATATCCTCCCTCTCCAAAAAAATAAAAATAAAAATAAACAAGACACTAGAGTTACAAGAGAAATTGGAAAAGTCTTGTAGAATGCATGATGCTTGCTTAGAGATCTAGAAAGTGTAGAAAGATTCCAATCAAGTAAAATATCTAAGCTATGATGCATTTTCTTCCTGCCATATTGCCTTCTCTTACAATTGAATATGCTTATGTGAGCAAAATATTTTAAGTAAAATTTCCAGTAAGAAGACTGTATATGAATGGATCCAAAATATTTGAAAACCATAAAAAACTAATAACTTAAATCCTGCTATGTCTGATTTATGAGTATATTAAATACACATGAAACGATCATTTTGTTTATTATACATGTCATTTTGTGGCCTCAGTTTTCCTAATATTGCCCAACATATTTTCAGAAGAAGAAAATACACCAAATACTGACAGTTATGTACATGTTTTCTAAGAATCATTGGCTGCATTAGCCTTCTGTAAATAGTTGATGTTAAAAATTACGTTCTCAGACAGAGAGAACAGAGACAGAGGTAGGACTGAAGTATCTCTGGGCAGAAAGTGTTTCACAATACAGAACTGCTAAATTTCCTGAGATGTAACATTATTATTTATTTGAAATACAAAACAATTATTTGCCTCTATATGAATAATTATAATAACATAATGTTAATAAGCCCACTTTATCATCATACTACCTATAACATCCCCTCTCCACACCCAGTTATAGTTCAGCACAGATAAAACAGCACCACAGAAAGTGTGAGGATACTTGATTGAAAATCTAGAATGTGTAGTAAACACCCAATGAAATAAAAAGACAAAGCGACACTGAACTTTCTTCATGCCAGCAGTCACAGCTAAAGCCAACAGGATCACTCATGCTGAAATTTAAGTCTGTGCTAAAATACATTACTGGACTGGGGCTTCACATTTACTGTTCTCAAAACACTCAGCAAACATTTATTTTCCTAAGACATTGGGACATATTTGGCCATTAATCATAAAACAGAAGTCCTCATTAGCGGTGTAGAAATTAATGACATGAAATGGCCTCTCATGGATATAATCTTTTAAAACTGTTTTATTGGGGACTAAACTTAGCCACAAAGAATTTAAGTGAATTGCTGGAGAAACAGGGATTTGATGTCAGAGTTTGGATCAGTACCTAGGTATTCTCCCTGCTGCTAGCAGACTTTAATCATGTGGCTGTATCAGGAGAGCATTACTACAGTGAACAAGTGGTTCCTACTATAGAATTAAAATAAGAAAGGGTCATGCAATCCTCCCTTACCTTGTAGCCAGTCTCGAAAGTAGTGCAACCACATTTTGGGAAGCTGCTTATCCTCTTCCAACAAAACATGCGTCACATTGCTGAAACTTTCATGAAGTTCATAAAGTAAGTGCTGGACATTGGGATAGTCTGCTTTCTGCGTCACTATATACATGTTGTAGAAAGAGAAGTACTTGAACTGTGCAGCAATAAAATCATATTCCCAGGTTTCCCGTGGTATAATGTCTGTGAGATCCAGTCCATCTCTCACCTGAGTAGTTCCATAAAGACTGAGCCCAAGTAAACCCAGAAAAAGAAAAATAACCACAATCTGCAACAGAAAATGGAAATGCATTTGGTTTTATGTTTCTAACTAACTAAAACTAACAACTCATGATGGCACACTACAGCACCAGGTTCAAAACAAGCACTCAACACTATAATTTTAAGCTTTTTTATTTATACATACGCACGCACTCTACAAGCCTAAACTAATTTGAGTTTTAGTGAAGGGGCACTAGATCATGGACAGGAAATTTATATGGTAATAAAGTTAAGCAGTAGCTTTAGCTTCACGCTTCATGAGCTTATGTCACTGAAAGTCACTGAACTCCCCTCACTCATAACTTACATTTGAGAACTATGTCACTACAGCACTAGCATGATCAAACTTTTAAATTAAGAAAATAACTGTAAAAAGTATTAAGAATTGTTATTCCAAATGTGTTTGTTTATTCCTTGTATTTAATGCCATCATCAGGATAACTTTCCTATTGGGCAAGGAAGAAGTCTATTTCTGTAAAACAGGTAAATAGTTTTTTTTCTGGTTACCTTAGCTTTTGGTTTTAGCAGGAATGGAGCATAATGCTTTTCTGCAAAAGACGAGAGCGTCCATTTAGTATAGGGTGGTTCAAGCCAATGCATATTGGAGTCTGAGAACTGGAAAAGCAAATTCCTCGTTGAGCTTATGCTTTCTGGGCTTTGGCAGCTGAGATTATCTTGTGTTACTGTCACTGGCTGCACAGATATTTCTGAGTGAGGCTCTGCTGTGGTGTAGTACACCTGCATGTGAGGATCATATTCTGTGCGCAACTGCACTGTAGACTGCATTGTAATCTGAGTTTCATGTGCAAAACTGCGACTGCTGTATGGGGGTGGAGAACTGTAGCAAGTATTATCGTTGTTTTCTGCATGTGCTTGAGGCTCAATCTGAATCACTCTACTGGCACACGGACTGTAAGAGGAGAGAAAAATATTTAGATAGGCCTTAAAAAAAAAGGCTAGATAGAATAATTTGTTTCTATTTGACTCTGCTTCTACTACTATTAGATGGTTTATATTAATTAAGCATAATATTTTGATGTGGACTTCCTTCTGCACTTTTAGGAAATGTTACTTAGACATGGTTCAAAGCGAAAGCCTTTGAGAACATACACATTTCTTATGATCAAGAAAGAAGGAAGCAGCATTTGCCTGAAGACATTGGTATCCAACTCATATGGCTCCATTAATTAGACACACTAATTGAGTCAATAGCCAGATAATTACACAGTCTGAATGTACAAGAGGTGTGCAAGTTTGCATTTACATGACCATGCTGAGGATTAAACTACTTAGAAGATGAAAATGTAAACATATGACATGCTGAGTTCTTCTGTTTAGAATTATTAAAGTAACTGCTAAATAATATTTGGACCTTCTCGATACAATCTCAGGCTTTTGGGAGGCAGGCTGAAATTACTTGCCATACACTGACTGCATGTTTAAAAAATGAAATAAACATATGCAAGGATTTATTCCCAGGAAGGACAGGCAACACGGAGACAAAATTATAGAAGTATTTATTTGAAGCATTCCCTTTATTGTAGTCTATTCCAAAGCATAACAGATACTCATTTTATTTAAAAAAAAAAAAAGTTAAGAGACAAGCCCCCTTCTGTAAATAAGAAACAACAAAGTGATGATAAAAAATAGTATCAGAGATTTTCCACCAAGTGGACAAATGCTACAAAAAAAGAGTAATTCAGTATGCTGCCTACTTAAACAAAGAAAGCTCTCATTAACTAAATTTGTTCATATATATATGAGCCCAAATTCTGATTCACATTTGTTGCAACTTAAGACAGGGGAATAAATGAAAGGTCTGACTGCCCCATACTTCTGATAATCAGGGCTCCAAAAAATCAAGCACATTAAGACCAGCCAGTGAAACTATGGCTGAATCAGAAATAGAAAGCATGAATCCTGTCTTGTGATCAATCTCCTGCTCTAACTACCCCCTCAAAAAAAGAGAGAGAGAGAAAGTGCTTCTCCAATTTTGACTTTGATGTTAAAAAGGTCAAACTAGGTCTGCTCCTAAGTAGGCATGAAAGGCTAAGAGGACATAAGATGCTTTCTCTACATCCTGGCCATGACATGCATGCATGCATGTGAGAGTGCATGTGTAGAAATGCAGCTTATCCTCCTCATTACAGGCAAAAGCCAAAGCTAAGGTAGAAAACATGCTTGATCTCTAAGCAGTAGCTCCACTGATAATAACAATCTTCTCCCAGCACAACCCCGTGTTCAGATCTGGCCTAATACAGGGCTATATTAAGTAAGAGTGTGCATACTACAACTATCAACTAATACTGAGGCCATAACAGAAGCTTTACCAAGCACTAGCCTGCAGTGGTATTGAGCAACCTGAGCTCCCCACAGTCCTATAAAAGACTGGGTTAAAGGGAAGCTGTTTTTATATTATTTTTATCTATTTAAGTTTCAATGCTTAAAAAGCGTAACAAATTAACATGATGATTCTGGGTATCCCAAGTTATTTACAGTCTTCCATAAGAGACTGGAATCAGGTTTTCCAAGGTTATTCAATACGAACACTGGACACCTTGCAGTACACCATAAAACTCTAATACTTATAGACATTACTAAAGCATGGATATCATATGTGCTTCCAGAAAGTGGTCTTAAAATGGTAAAAATAAAATGCATAAGAATGCATAAGAATGAGGGGGAAAGGGTATGGGCAAATGAGAGAGAAAAAGAGAGAAATGTTTTAAACTTTCCCCTCAGTCAGGCAAAAAATGAGGTAGCAAACATAATTCAATCTCTAGCAATAAAACTACGACACTAACATACTGACCCTGCGGCACTCTTGCTGCAATGAAGACCTCACATGCCTGAGAAGGGGTGGTTGCACTGCTGGTGACCATGAAAATGATGTACCTCATATACTGCAATTCTATCACACATTCTTACCTTGTAAAACAGCAGAATATATCCAACCTCTTGTCTTCGCGACGATAAAGGTCCATGCTCAGGATAGCAGGAAAAATCAGCAGAACCATAGCAAAGTTGAATACCACCACAACTGCTGCCTAGAAATCAACCACAAGAGAAGAAATGTCATTACTAAGCTTCACTTAGGGCATCAGCTTTACCAAGCTTAAAATCTCCTTTTAATTCTCACCCACCCACCCATTTATCGTGTTGAGTCATGAGATCATAGAATCATAGAATGCTTAAGGTTGGAAGGGACCTCTAGAGGTCATCTAGTCCAACGCCCCTGCACACGCAGGGTCACCTAGAGCATGTAGCACAGGATTGCGTCCAAGCAGGTTTTGAAGATCTCCAGAGAATGAGAACCAGGGTCTGTGACTGTGAGGCAACTTCAAGCTGTCTGATGATTTAAAGCTGCTTCCTGAGGGAAGTGGGAGGTATATTTTTACATTCCAGTTTCATTATGGTAGGCCTTTTTTAGTTAATTCATTTCTTCTAATATTAAACTTCATATTATTTGAATACCTCTGTATCTATAGATAGGGTGGCACCAAATTTTTTTAAGTGCTTAGTAAAGTACATTTTTGTATGAGATTTTGCCCTACTGGAGTCTCACAGTACAAAAAGATGGAAGCAGAATTGAACCTAGAACTAGGAGTTAAGTTCTCACATTTAAGGGATCTGAAGTAACCTAAGGGCCATAACAACATTAAAGGTCATTATTAAATAAATAATGAAATAAATATTTAATTAAATTTTAATGAAGGATAATAAAAAGATAATAAAAAGACGAGTTATTGTTTTTATTTTTCTTGAATTGCAGAATGGGTTATGTAAATATTTTGTAGCTATTTCAATCATAATATTATACATATGTTGTACGCAAAAGTGGTTCTCTTGCCTCCAGCTTGTTTAGTGCTGTTGATTAGAGACATAACCATTAAATAGTTTATTTAGTGTTTCAAGTTTAATTAACATTTAACCATCACTATAATCTTTGAGTGAAAAGATCCAATGACCATTTCATGATTTATAAATGCCCACACAGAAAGGTATGTAAGGTCAAAGCCAAGACTTCAAAATTAAGTGATTTCCTTTT
>VZSG01001736.1:13962-34658 GCA_013398315.1 Nothoprocta pentlandii
GGGAGGGCTCCGGGCCGCCCGGCCGCGGCTCCGCGCTGCCGAGCAGCAGCAGCAGCAGCGGCAGCAGCAGCAGGAGGCAGGCGGCAGCGCGGCCGTGGCACGGCGCGCCGGGCATCGCCGCCTTGCCCAAGAGCCGCTTGCGCAAAGGCCCCGCGTGCCGCTCCTATCGACGCCGCCTCTGCTCTGAGCGCCGGTGCCCAGAGCGGGATTTATAGGAGCGGGACTTTGCCCGCCCTCGGCCCCCCCCACCGCCGTCCCCGTCCTGTCCCATCCTGTCCCGTCCGGGACACGCAGGAAAGCGGCTTGTGGGTGACGCCGGAGCAAACAGCCGGCAGGATCCGCGTGGGCGCTGAGGCGGAGGGGGCGCGGCGGATGGCCCGGGTGGGCTCCGGTGGGATCGGGGACAGTCCGGGGGGATGCTGGGTGTTTTGCACGGCAGCATCACTCCCAAGTTGCCACCAAGGTGGGAGAAACTGGGATGCAGCCCCCAGCCCCTTCCCGTGGCAGCACGTGGGGGACACATGGGGGACACGTTGCAGCTGGTGGCACCAAGGGCACCTTGTGGCTCCGGTGCCAACATTCCCTGCGGCTCCTCCGGTGAGCGGCACCGCCTGTGCCCCGGGCTCACGCCCGGCTCCTGAAGTAACCACGGGGAAAGTTGCATCATTCCCGGGAGGCTGAAGACAGCCCAGGCGCTGGCCCCGCTCCAGCCCGGCCGGGGCCGCGGGAGCCTCCGGAGCAGCCGGGCGGACGTGGCCAAGCGGGAGCTCACGGGGGTCCCTAGCCGGAGCCGGACGCCACGGGGGGGATGAACCGCGATGGCTGCAGCCTCCTCCGGGTCAAACGGGTTCATCCTCCTCCCTATTCCCAGCACAGGGGCTGGAGCCTCCTCCCTGCCTCCCGCGGCGGGGCTGCAGGTTCCCTGAGGCCGAGCATTGCGCCCGCTCCAAGCCTGGCAGCGCCAGCGACCGCATGGAGACCATTCCATGGGGATCCTGGCTGTTGGATGTAGGGAGAGGGAGCAGGTAGGAGCTAGACCCACTTCATGGGAGAGCTCCTGGATGCCCCTTCCATGCCAGAGCATCCACACATCCCCTCCCAAGCTGCATCCACACATCTCTTCCTGGTCTGTATCCACGCATCCCTTCCCATGCATCCACGCATCCATTCCCGGTATACATCTCTGCATCCTTTCCCCGGCTGCATCCCCTGCACGGCGGAGCCAGGACCCACTCCGAGAAGCCAGGGACAAACACGGTGTCCGCACCCACCCCCGTGCATACAGGGCCACCCCCCAGCACCCATGGGGACCTCAGTGCCGCCTGGCTCCGGGTGACACCGCCGCTCGCTCCGCCGGCCTCGTGTGTCCGCGCAGAGCGGGAAGAGGCCCGGGAGCCTCCGCGCGCTCCGGTTCGGCGATGCCTCTGCGCGGGTCCCGGCCCGGTGACGTGCGCCGCCGCTCGCGTGCTCGGCATTGCGCTCTGCCGAGGCCGGGTGTTTCTTTCCGAAAGGCACCGGCCGACAACGCTGGAGATTTACGGTCCAGCAAGGGCAATAAAACGTGTTTCATCTTAATTGCGGTGTTTGTGAGCAACGAGCAGCCTCCTAGAAAACCTCCCACTGTCCTCAGCAGCCTGCAAGGTGCCTCATCCCGCAGGGGCTTCCATGGACTCCACACGTGGCCCGGCTTCCCTTCGGTCCCAGTTTTCCCAGTCGGACACTGTGTTGTGTCCCACATCTCCACGCTTTATCCCATTGCGGAGCTGTTCCCTCCGCATTTAGGGGCGGCCGTTCCCGGGCGCATCCCCGGAGCAGCGCGGCGGCAGCCCAACCTTTGCCTTGCTCTGGATCACGGGACCGCGGGCGGCCCTGGAGGGACGGGAAGAGGAACCCGGGCACCAGCTACTTCCCCATGAGACGCAAACCCGACGCGGGGGGTTGCAGCAGGGCTGGCCGAGCTCCGGCTGCTGCAAAAGCTGCCGCCGCAGCCCAAACCTGCACGGAACCCCTTCATCTTTTCACATCCTGCATCTCCCGCACCAAAAACAGGGAAGTTCCCCCCTCCTGGATGTGGCTTCTTGCTGGTATTGAGCAAGCGGCTTCCCAAAGGGTGCCCGGGGACGGCCCCCATGTCCGGAGCCCTGTGGGGAAGGGAAAGCAAAATTACAGGGGAAAAAAGGCAGGGAATATTTCCACACGGCGCATTCCTTTCCCAACGTGTGGGGAAGGACACAGCACTGGCTTTCCCTGGATCTCCTCCCCTTCCATGCTTCCTCGGCCGGCGTTTTCCCGATGCCTCCTGCTGCAGCGATGAATCCGCACGCTGGAATCTTCTTGCCCTTTAGATGTTTCTAAACAAAAGGCAAACAAGAGAAATCAGGTGAGCAGGAAAGGGCTTTTACCCCATTGCAGCAGGCATCGCATTGCTCTCCCTCTGTCGTAAGCCGACAGCATTCCCCAAAAATGAAGCATGTCCCACTTGGGAAAGGCATTTCTGCCCTGACCTCACTCCCAGTCAAAGATTAACTTGCGTTCCCAGCCTCCTTTGCCCAAATTGCGCCGGAAATTACCCAAATCCAGGCACCAAAAATAGAAGCGGCGCTTGTCACGCTCGCCGTGGCCGGGCTGGGAGAGCTCCGGCACGCGAGGCCGGCGGCGCCCGGAGGTCCCCGCTTGCACCACGCGCCTTCCCGGCCCCGCATGGATGCGCGCGGGTGACGTGACGGGTCACGCTGCTTTTGCAGCCTCCGAGTGGCATTTCCCTTTCCCTGGCCACACGGATGCTGCAATGCCTCGAAATCAGCCCCGGGCCACCCGCTCGCCCTGGCAGCAGCCAAGCGAGGCGCGGAGCGGGGCGGTTTTAGGAAGGAGCGGTGCCGTGTCGTGGCTCTCCTTCCCCGGGAGGAGGGATTGCGGTTCCAACAAGCCCAAGCAGCCCCAGGTCCTGGGGTGCAGCCGGTTTAGAGGAGCGAGGGTGGAAATTCGCGTTTTCCCCCTCTGCCTTTCGAGGAAATGCTGCGATCCCTCTCCCATAACCCCAGGATCCACGTGCTCCTGGCTTCCAGGCTGCTTCCCAGCCGGCTCCCGGCCACATACAGCACCCAGCCCTTCACAAGCTCCTACCCTCATCCCCCCTTCCACATCCCAACCCGGATTCCCCAACATTATCCCTAGTCCAAGCCCCCCCCAGGAATGTTTTGCTGGAAGGTTCCCTCCTCCGCAGCCCTTCCCGCTCCTTCCAAGCACTTCCAGCTCCGCGGGCTTGGAGAGGGACCAAGCTGTGCAGAGCCCGGGCCCTCACCTGCCTTTGCTCTGGTCAGGAGCACATTAGTCACCGACGGCTGCGGCAGGCGCGTGACCCGGGAGCGCTGCCGCACGGAGCGGCTCCGCGTCTCGCCGAGCCGGAAAGCCCGTGGCCGAGCTCCCTTTGCAGGGAGTCACCGCATGGGAGACGCTGCCTCTTGGTGCGGGAAGCAAATGCCGGGAATTCTTCCCGCGCTCCGGGAGCTCCTCGCTCACCAGCCGCGGGGAGCCGATGGTGCAAGAGGCGGCGAACCCTGACGGGGAAGCTGCCCGCTCCGCGTGGAGAGCTTTGGGCTTCCCGGCTGAAGCCGGCTCTCCTCAAGGTCCCGGCCATCGCGTGCCGCCCGCAAAGGCACCGCAGCGGCTGCTCCCGGCGCGGAGCGGGCAGGAAATTCCAGCCGTCCTGCAGAGCTGCAGCTGCGCGGCTCTGATTGAGGCGTGGGGAGCCCTTCGCAGGCACCGTTAAAATAGAGGGTGGGTTCTCCACCACCTTCGTGTAAGGTCGGCTTTGATTTGCAAGGCGGGGAGGAAAATGCGGAGGGCTCGGGGGCTGCCAGATGGAGGCAGTCCAAAAATCCCACCTCATTTACTAAGGGTTTGGAGGGCTCGAGGAGACGCGGAGGAAAACAGGGCTGCAGGTTCCCAGATGGACCAAAGCTGCGGTAAGAAAGCAAGCAAACGCGTGAAGATCTATTAGGAGCTGGGCAACGGGAGAGATCTCCCGCTGGGTTTGCAGCCAAGAAATCCAGGCGGGATGCACCGCTTGCTCCGCATTGCTTCCTCCCACCGGACCGTCATCCGCTCGGGTTTCTCCCTCCGGAGCCTTCTGGTTGCAAAACGCCCTCGTCAGCAGCTGGCACGCTGCGCGGCATGACCTCATGCTGGAAACAGCACCTTGTAGGAAGAGCTTATCACCCTATAAAACAAATAAGGCGCAGAGCGAGTCCAGCGGCGGCACGGGAGGGGTCCCCTCCGGGGCTCGCGTTTGGGGAAGGGCTCGGCCGGGCACCCAGGCGGCCGCCGGGCGATGGACCGGCCGGGCAGGGGCAGTTTGAGCCACGGGCAGGGCAGCAGCGAGGGAGGGCTGGGCTGCTCTGCCCGCGGCGCCCACCGAAGGCACCGGCGCGGTCTTCGCTCGCTGGGACGTCGCCAGCCGCTTCCGTCCTCGTCTCGCTGTGGGGAGGTGGCAGGAGGGTGGCAATGGCTCTTGCAAAGCGCAGGGGGGTTGTTGGCGCTGGAGGGAGCGCTGGCTGCTCGCCCCGCCGAGCGCCTCCCCGCTCCGCGTGCAGCGCCAAGGCCGAGCTCCGGTGGAAGCGGCGCGTTGGGTGGCCCCGTTGGGCGGCCCGGGACCAATGTTGGCTGAGGCGGCGCATTGAGCGGCTCCGTTGGGTGTCCCGGGACCCGTGTTGGCCAAAGCGGTGCATTGAGCCGTCCCATTGGGGGTCCTGGGGCCCATGTTGGCCGCAGTGGCACGTTGGGTGGCCCTGTTGGGTGTCCCGGGACCCGTGTTGGCCAAAGCGGTGCATTGAGCGGTCCCATTGGGTGTCCTGGGGCTGGTGTTGGCTGCAGCAGCGTGTTGGGCGGTCCCGTTGGGTGTCCCAGGACCCATGTTGGTCGCAGTGGCGTGTTGGGCGGCCCCGTTGCTTGTCCCGGGAGCCGTGTTGGCCACGGCGGCACATTGGGCGTGCCGGGGCCGGTGTGGGCTGCAGGGCTGCACCATCTGGTGGCACCAGCCCCCTGCACCGGCTGCCAAGACCGCCCAGCTTCTCCTCCTCCTCAGCCCCCCGGGAAACCACCCCGGGAAATGCCCCATTCTTGTTCCTCAAAGGCTTGGGGGGCGTTTGCAAGGGGCTTTTTTGGCCCAAAGATGGAGCCACCCTCACCAGTGCTCCGACCAGCACTCCGACCTCCACTGCTCTGGGCAGCAGAGCCCCCGAGGCTCCGTGTCCGACCCGCCGGGACTCCGGCCAGCGCCAGGATGAGAGGCAGCAGAGACGTTTCATTAGCAGAACCGATGGACCTGGAGGAGAGCATGGAGATTTAGGGTCCACCAGGCAACCCAGGCTTTGCAGCACCCGGCTCTGACCTTCAGGCTAAACCCAGGCTTAGTAGCGGGTGATGAAACTGAGGCTAAAAAGAGGACCAAAGGCAACAAGGGCATGAGCTGCAAGCGTTCAGCTCATAGATGGTTATGGATGGCCTCGTTGATATGTAATTTAAGGACCCAGCATCAGCAAACTACAGGGCATCATTAAAAGCCAACCCTGGAGGAGCTAAAGCACACCACGAGGCAGAGTTAAACTCTCTTTATTTACTTTGAAATATCAGTTTAAATTCTCAGTTACAAAGTCCAGTCTAGCAAGAGCAAGCCGAGAGTTTGTTAACGGTTCTTTATTACACAGCCCTTTTGTGACACACTGGATCGTTTGGTTTTACAAGGCACTGCAAGAACACACTGGGAAAAAACAGAAGCCCCAAGGGATTTTCAGTCGGAGCTCCAAGAGTCCTGATAAGCACAAGCGCAGCAACACCTGAGATACCCTAAGGGACAACTGCTTAATTGACCACAATTAACAAAAAGGGGAGACCCCAAAGGCGGAGCGAGGCTATAACATGCATAACCAAGCCCAAACAAAACAGCTATAGTTAAAGGACGGGCAAAATAACCGTAAAAAAATTGGCCAATCTAAGCAACGGTGACAAGTAGGTAGCAAAAATTCCGCTTTTTCTTTGTCAGGTCTGAATGTGTTGCAGAAAAACCTCCAGGACTCCATTCCGTGAGTTTCTAAAGAGCATCCTTGGATCAAGGGGACACTGAGCAAGTTGAGCAGCTTCTCCCAGGGATAAAACCCCAGTTTTTCCACCCAATGGAGGGGCAGAGTGGCTCTTCTGTCCCCATCCCCGGCATTCTGCTTCCCAAACGTGAGCCCAGCGTGGGACAAGGCACTCCCTGTTCAATCGAAGTAAACATTGGCAATTCAAAAAGCTGGTGCAATATAAAACCTGAAGGGGTATTTAAGTAGCACAGAGTTATTTAAGGGCAGTGTACAGCCTCATCCCCTACACCTAATTCCTATTTATTAGGAGGCATTTTGTTCTCTGCTTTGTCTTAAAGTAGACCAAGCAGAAGCAGATCTCAGGTTGCGATCAATAATGTGAAAAATTAACAATATTCTCAGCTTTGTTTCTACTTTGCAGGTTTGAAAAAAACTGTCCTTTAATCACATCAGACGTTAATCAGACATTAATACAATTTTGTTAGGAAAAAAGTGCATTTTGTACTGCAAAACATTATGGTTTCCGATCCAAAAATAACAAATTCATCTACATTAGTTGCAATGTGTACTTACTATATCAATCAGTGACATTTTCCAATTTTATTTGCTGGTATGGGTAAACCAAGTCTCTGCAGCTCTGAAATGTCATTAAAATACTATTGGATAACATATTAAAGAAAGGAGACAATAGGAGTGAAGTTGCTCTGTGAAAGTATGGCCTAAGAACACAAACCCATTGCTAACAATATCTGCACTGCAGGATGAATTCTGAAAATCATAATAGATACGCAATTGACCTTCCTATATCTAAACACTGGTTTCCAGTCACTTTTCAGACACTACCACTCACTCTTGAAGCAGCTTCGTGTCCGAGCATAAATTGCGTGGTTAGAGAGTTAGAAACACGCTCTAAGTTAAAAACAGACACAAGTCGCACCTAGTTAAACCATGATACAACATGGTGAGATCACAACAGCTGATTTAGGCCAGTGCTAGCTCTTGTGTTAGTCTTGTGTTAGTCGGAATTCCCAATCCAACTCATTTACACCTAATTCCACCCTTTTCGGTTTGAGGACGCTCTTCCTACTGCAACTCCTTTTATCCATTTCCTAAGAAAGCCTCCATGCAAGGTCGGATTACACAAACAAATGAACGAAGATTATTCCAGTATTAAGGGAAACTTCAGTCAACTGTAAGTTTTAAAGAACATTTCATTAATAAATTCAACAACTCTGGGAGTCCGTGCTGTCCATTTGCAAGTCTGCAGGCCTGGAAGCTCTTGGGATCCCACTCCAAGCACGTCACGGGGTGACACAGCCTGGAATGACACCTTTTGCCAGCTGGTTGAGGCACCAAAAGGTTAAATATTGCCTGCACGGCCAGCAGAGCAATGAGAGACACACTGCAGTTTGAACGCTACATCTCAGGGAGACTGTCTGGATAAGAAAACGCGAACGAGTAGCGCCGTTTCCTACCTGACTATCCGCAGGCAGCACAAGCCTAAAGGAAATAAAGGGGAGATTAAATGGTATTAGATCTTCAGCAGAGCGCCGACAACCTGCAATGCTTTAAGAGGTTAAAATGCTTTAACACCTTCCCTGTTTCTGCAGGGAGTCACGGAATCCCAGAATGGATGAGGCTGGAAGGGACCGCCGGACACCACCCAGTCCAGCTCCCTGCTCGAGCTGGGACACCCAGAGCACAGGAGTCGCCAGCAAACGCCCCAGCTGCGAGGCAGGGAGCTGCATTTCTTCTACTTTTCCTCCACACACCTTGTCTCTGCATCTGCCCCGTCATCTAGGGGAGGCCAGACCCACTGCTCCCTTTCCAAGTCCTAAGCTCTTCAACATCCTCCGCCAGTTCCCTCCTTGAAAAACCCTTTAGGCTAAACCAGTTCTTTTCAGCACTTTAAGCCAGTTCTCGGCTGCAGCCTCATGTCACCACCACACTCAACACCTCTGACCATCCTCATGACTTTTTCATCCTTTCCCACTATTACCGTGTTTCAGAGGAAGCAATCGCATTGGGAAATACTCCAAATAATCATGAGCTGTTCCACGTGATCGTACTAATCCTGACACCCTTTCCAAAAGCAGAGAGCTTCAGGACAGAGGTCACGCACAGCCCCAGCAGTCTTAAGGTAGAGAAGCTTTGGAGCCCACGGGATTTTTTTGCTGTTTCATAAACTAGATCACCATGTCCTAACTCAAAGGAATTAGCTCCTGACATCACAGTTATCACTTTATGAAGGAGTTTACGAGTATCTGGAGTTCCTCAAAATCCTCCACAGCTTTTAACAGCCGAAACAATTAAATTGTCATCAACTTCACCCACTCATTAGCCAACCTCTACTTCGAGTTGTTGGCAAGCACGTAAAATGACATCAGCCCCAGTACACGGAGCCTCCCTAATTCTCTCTTCTGCACAACATAGTCTCACACCCATTTCTCAGGGAAGTGTGTTATCAGATCCAAGTTTGCAGTCACGGGATTCTAGGACATTATCAGTGTTTGCATTTTATACAATGCAGGCGCAGCAGTAAACACTAAACCTGAACTTCCTACACTTACTCACTAGCACAAGAATTTTTGCAGTTGGCAACGGGTCTCCGAGTCAGTGCAAATTAGCAAATCCTATTTATTGATGATCTGGAAGAGAAAGCAGATAGCGAGCATTACAAAAAACCATCAGCTCTCTGAAGCTCTGCATCGATTTTCTGCTGTATTTCCAAAGAAAATATGCAGCTATAGGAAAGACATAATGAATAAATGATTTTAACAGAAAAAAAAACCCTGTAAAAAGTATTTAATTTAGGATGAGATTAAATAAAATTAGTTTAATGCCATTTTAAAAAGTTTCACTATACAAAATATCTCTACCACCAAGACACCCTTTACAAACACAAACTGATGACTAATCCTCAAGAACAACAAAAAAAGATTACAAAATAAATAATGTTGCCTAACATACTGATCACACGGAAGCGTCACCAAAAGAGACTATGAGGAAACACACAGCTTAAAGTGACGCTCAAAGCAAAGTATTTCTGAAAATGAGAAATTTAACACTGACGCGCAGGTCAACCCCTGCAGCTCTTCAGCAAGCAGAAGTCACCAAAATCAACCCGATTTTTCCTTTGAATGGCAGGGAGGACCAAAGACTCGCTCCTGATGGAGACGCTTATTGGTAATGGAGCACAGAACTGACCAGAAATCTGCCTCAAAAGAGGCAAAAGATGAAAGAGAGAGATCACAAGATGACGCGGGTGCTCAAGCCACGACGTGAACGGGGCCAAGGACTTTCCAAGCAGGTTTCATGCTGCCAGTCCACAGCAGCACCGTCCACACAGCACCTCAGGTCTGTGGTCACCTTCTCGCCTCCCGAAACCATGAATCTTCCACTCCCATCTTACTCACAACTAGAAATAACACCTGCAAATTAAATAGTTGCTGAAAATTACCTAAGTCAATTGCTGAATTCAGCAGAACACATGAATTATTTCTTTCTTTTAAAAAAGTTTAGCGGCTAAGATACACTGATGACAAAAACTTCTTGCTACAGGAATAAACCTACGGGACGATAAGTACTCCAACTACTTGCAAAAAAATGTGTCAATCACCAATATTTAAACATTAAATAGAATAAATTACTAATCAGAAAGCCTGCCTGCCTACTGACAATCTGACAAGTGCTACTTTATATTTGAATGCAGAAGGGGGCCGTTTGCTTTCAAGGCAAATCCTTTTGATAGGAAGTACAGCAGTATTTTGCTTGGTAAGGCAGAACTATATCCAGACACCTTCGTACACAGTTCCCCTTTGCAAAGTCTGCATCCTCTCTCCAGAGTTACAAGAAGGGGTATTTTCTTCTTCACTAAACTCCTACTGGAAAACAGCAAGTTAATAAGCAGCTCTCACTGAGAGATACTGTAGCAGAATCATCCACGATTAGAAAAATTAAGTGATATTACAAGAAGTTTCAAAAGGCTGGGGTTTTAAGTGTGTGTATATATATATATTTATATATATATGTATAAGAATCAAAGTACAGCCCTTCTCATTTAAATGACTCCTTAATGAGACGTCCTGGTCTTCAATCGCCAGTTTTATTCCTATTCCCACTACAACACCCTCTTGCTTTCACTGTAGTCCTGTAATTTGGAACCAAACGATGCTCCTAGTGTATATAACTATTAAAAAGTCCTGCTCATAAACTGTATGCATGCTTTCCCAAATTAATTACTTGGAAAATCCACACAAGAAGCAGCGTTTCACACCCTCCCATTGGGAGGGGGGCACTAAAACAGCCTGGACTACTCATTCTAGGCAAAACTCCTAGTTTTTCAAAAAAGGTCTGGTTTACAGAAAGTGGGAAAAACTTTAACAATTTAGAATATTTGATTTGGCTGAATATTTTTTAAATCTACGTGTTAGCATATTTATGCCTATAATAAATTCTAAGTTGCTACCTTGATTTAAGTTAAACATTACTCTTCATCTAACCCCTAACAAGAATGAAAATTTATAACTAAGGAAGTTATAAATTACTCAACCTTCACCTAAAAAAATAGCAGCTAGCACCATGAGTCTAGGATAAAGATCTCCTGCAGAGAAAGTGGCCTTTAGCAAAGCTATTTAACCGCTAATGATTCGCTTTATACATACACAAAACAACGTGTTTTGTACAGGAGGTATATGGTTGATTTGAGCGAGGAAGGTGGCATCAAGAGCATAATAAAAAAAGACGTTTGAGAGTATTTGGCGCAAGTTAGGTTCGTATTGAGTACAAAATTAACCCAAAACATCCCTCCTATTTGCAGCTACTAGTTAGCCAGTACATTAGAGAGCCCTACTAATATATTTGGGCATTGGGGGGTGTTTGAGAAATCGATGCCTAAAATATTTTTTTAATTTAGCAAAGCAATTTAGAAGACTCCTTGTCTCCAAGTACTGTTTTGCAGTGGATTAAACCCACATGGGCTGAATTATTTTCGGTTATATCTTTACAACTATAATTTGGACCCAAGAGGAAAATGAAAACAGAACGAAAGCAAACCTTTCAAGAACTAGTCATTAGAAGCTGGTTTTATCAATTGCCCACACCTGAATGCCAAATCCTCACGAGAAAATTTCCATCTGTGCTGCATTTGACTGGTCAGTAGCTGTCACTTGAATGACAGATATGCTCTGGATCAAGCAAAGCAAACATAGTTCAGTCATCTCAGAAATGAGTAGTTGTGGGTGTTTAAAAAAGCGAGATTTTGAATCCTTTGTTGCCTAGGCTGAAATGCACGTTTGACAAAAAAATGTCAATT
The DNA here is from genome assembly GCA_013398315.1 of Nothoprocta pentlandii. Lineage (NCBI taxonomy): Eukaryota > Metazoa > Chordata > Aves > Tinamiformes > Tinamidae > Nothoprocta > Nothoprocta pentlandii. Next base: position 25,357 of record VZSG01001736.1, read on the forward strand.
TCTAGAAGTGGAATTTTCATTTTTGAAGTTTCCAATTCTTGTTCTGTACGTTTCAGACAGACCGTCTTCCCCAGTACTTCTGTAGCAGGGAAAATTTTGGAAGTGCAATACTAAGATAACTTCTGCCCACTTTCAGTGTTCGTGCTGACAATTGATTTTTTCACCAGAATGCTCCAAAACATCCAGCATTTCTTCTATTATAGCCTGTAGTGCCCGACCCAGCTGTTCGGCAGTATATGGTTTTCCCAGTGGAGGTACATGAACAAAAGCAGACCTCCCACGGCTCTGGTACAAGGAAGTATAGTAAGTGAAGTCACACAGGTATCTGAAACATAAAAATAAAACTTATTTAGCAACAAGTGACAAGCACAGTGTGCAACTGCCTGACAGGATGAACTGTATTCTTATCATTCAGCATTGCATCAACATCCTGCAATAAAAGGTGGTATACAAGCCATATTGTGATCTTGTTAAATTACTTTCATCTCCTCTGAAATTGCTTTAATCTAAGACTACAACACATTAGAATCTCTCCTCTGCCTTATGACAGCAGAAGAGCACGTGGAATTGCAAGCCCCACTGGAAAAGCACATGAATCACACAGGCCTCAGCGAGCTGAGCACGAAAATATGATGTTCTGCATCCTGAATTGATTTTCCCTGTTGATCCCCCATCCCATACCTGCCCGCATCCTTAGATATAGTGACAGTGACATCCAGCTCCAGTGCTGAGACTCTCTTGCAAACCGTGTCCATGTCAATAATGGAATCGATGCACTCGGGGCCACCTTCAACGCAGCACTGGGAGCCGGGGCAGAAGCGGCAGTTGTCCAAGCCTTTATAACCCACATTATGGCCACATTTCTCCAGAGTTACAGTCGTAGCCATGCCCGAGACACCCACGTGGACCACCAGCTACGAGAGGAAAGAAGCAAGTTGGATTAAACACAATAAAAAATGGTGGAGAATCAACAGTCCACGATTCCCAGTAAAATACTGGTTGCTGCAGGAATTTTCAATGAGCTGGTGGGTGCAGTAAGGAGCAATTCTGCCCATTTCAGTCCCTCCCCAGGCTGTCTTACTCGTGGCAAGGTGAATGGCGGCAGAATCACAGTGAAACCCACTGGTGGAAGAGCCACAGATTAAGTGAGTAGCCCAGACAGCCCTTTGCAGCAGCCACTTTACACCAGTCCCTGCCAACAATGGGATCACCCTCTTCTGGGCTATAAAATTCTACAAATTCAAATTTTCTCACAACAACAAAAAATATCTAAAGAGGGATTACAGGTCTAAAAATACATTAAAAACATGTGACTTCACATTATGCTCATTATTGCAAGAGGGAGCAATCTCCATCACTTGTTCTGTCTTTTATCCTCTTCACTCTACTCACGCACTTGGGGACTGTGTTTTTTCCATAATGCAGGAATTAGTCTTTGCACAGCCTGATATTCAACCGGGATTTCATACACGTGCAGATCCACGTCATCTCGCAGTCCCAACTTCTCCAGTTCCTAAGAAGATAAGGAAATAAAATTCAAGATGATGAGACACAAATTCAGTCTGAAAGGTTTTTTTCCGATCTTTTTTTTTTTCCCCCTGAACTTTACCTTTGGACAGAGTGGGTGTGTTGTGGGGGACTAGCTACATAAGCTAGTATAAGGTTAAATAACCTTATAACCACCTTATAACCTTTACTCCCTAAGGAGTCAGGAAGAGGGAGCTATTGGACAAACATCTCTCCAAAAGGACAGAGGGTTTAAAAAAAAAAAAAAAAAAGCAAGGCTGCTATTCTAGTTCAGTTGGGCAATACAGAATCAAACCAGTTTTCTATATGATACTCTATACTGCCTTAGAGCCTCTTCAGAGATAAGGCAGAAGGAGCAGCAAAAAAATAGAGATAAAATGCAAGAGGGAACAACAAAGGCATCTCCTGCACCTGTGTTAACAGCCTTCATCACCAGCCCCTTTGTTTTCTTTTCCTAACTTGTGTGCGACAAAGAAAACCACATTTAACTGACAACAGTTACCAGCAACAAACAGTACAAGAAAGGGCTGTCTACAATATTCTTAAGAAATGCTAACTTTGTTTTTTGGAAAGAAATAAATAATATGGAGAGAAAAGTACAATAGGGAGAATTTAGTCTGATTTGCTCTCTTGCAGGACTGCTGCGTTGAACAGCAAGTTTTCATGTTTGTTTGTTTTTTATGTGAATAAATAACAACTCTCACCTCAAGTTAGCAGGACTACAAGGCAGACTGTCTGCAACTCTCCACAAATATTAACAAACACTGCTCGTAGGAAAAAAGGCAACAACAGAAAAATCAGAAGCAATCCTGGCACACCCGCTGCAACAGATTTGTTTTTATTTTTATTCTGGAAGAATAAAGAGACAGAAAAGAGCTATTTCCAAAAGAGAAAATGGGTTTCCTCTGCTAGCTTTACCTGCACCATCTTACACCTTGTACTTAACTTTGCATTAATTGAATCACTAAAATGGTCAGGTTAATGTTGCAGTGAACTGTTTCTACTCCTGTAATGCTGACTGAAGTCATGCCCTGAGATTATCCCACCTAAACGAGCCACAAACTTAACCAACTTCATTAAAACAGAGTAGGTTAAATACCTTGCACACATTTCTTTAATACAAGGAAAGAGGGAGGGGAAAAAAAGGGGTTTTTTTTCCTCCCCAAAAAATATCTGACAAAAGAACGCCGTTTCACCCCAACATGCACCCAAGGTTCCCTCTAGATTCAGCAAATGGTCCTGAACATTTTCCAGCTCAAACAGTGGGATAATTAAGTTTTATTTATTTATTTTTTACAGGAAAGGGTGAAACTGTAGCTCACTCACTGCTTAGTTACCGAATGCAACAGCAGCAGTGAATCTGCCTCAGAGTGCACTGCCAAACAGACTGATTTGATCATTTTTCTTTTCTCCTTCGCTCTCCCCATGTTGCTCTAACTCCCTTCTCCCCAGCACAGTTTCAGTTTGGTGCTTGCTCATTTGGTGCTTCAGACTTGAACAGCGCAGCCCAGAATAGGACTTCGTCAGAAGGGAAACTTTCTGGTCCTATCAAACCCCAACTTTCAAAACCTGCAGGAAATGATCAACTCCCATGGTCTAAAGCCTCTGAAAAATAATTAAAAAAACCACATTCTTTATGTTATCAGATGAGCTTCAATCCTGTGTTTGTTTAGCAGCTTTATGCAAGTCTACACTGGGAGGCACCTCTCCATTGCAAGTGAGTTTGGATGTCACCCTGAACAGGTTTCGATGGCATCTAAGTTTTTTTCCTCTGACCACAGCAGTAATTCTGGCCTTTGAAAAACTTTACAGCTGCTTTTCGAGGCTGATAAATAACTGTGAATGGCACTAAAGCCAATAGCCTCAGCCAGAATCATCCTCTACCTTTGCCCTCTCCGGGAAAGGCAGCAAATATATTCTCCTCTTCAAAGTACCTCTGCTCTTGCATCTCTGCTGCCAAGTCTGCATTTGAGTTAGAAAAAGCTTCTCTTCCTGTGATTTTCTCCTCCCAGATACATGTCAGTTGGAAAATGCAGTTCTACTCATGCCAGAAGCTGCTTTAATAGCGAGGGAGCCACATGCACAGCAAGGAAATAGCCCGAAACTCCCACATCCAGAAGCCACTGTATTGTCTTCTCAGGTCTCAAATAAACCCAGCAATGCTAAAACCCACCAAACTGTCAAAGGACACTTTAAAATTCCCTTGAATTATTAAATTAGCTCCATTGCAGGGTCTAATCCTGCAATCAGAGCCAAGAGCTCAATTTTTATGCAACTCTGTCTTTCTTTTCCTGTGAACAGAGATTACACTTGCAATTTTATATTAAGAAGTGCAGAGTAACCATTTTCCACGAAGCTTATCCTGTTTCAAATTTTATTTTTGACTAGATTTAAAATTCTTTGAAGCTAAAGACACTTTAAAGTCCAGGAGAAGGGCGCATTCAGACTTGTACGGGTACACAGACAGGTCTAAGCAATCTGCAACAAGATTTAAGACAACTCAAACACGCAGAAAAGACAAGAGACTTTCACGGACCAGCAGATTGGAGCAACAACAGTGATAAATCACTGGCTCTGGCTCCGAGGGCAAGTCTGATATTAAAGGCTTGCTGTATTGATTAGTGTCTGGCACACACAGACCTTCATTACCAGAGATGGATGCTAAGTGATGTTTCATCACATCTTCTTCACACAAGTCTGCCTTGGAAATGCTAGCTGGTTTATGTGCTGCATTAATAAAATAAGCGGTTTACAAATTAGAGCATTTAAATACTAGTTAGGCTCCTTAGAAAAACTGCAGAACGTTAATGGGAGGGAATTCATCATCGCCTCCCCAAAGAAACAGCTGCTGAAGAGGAATTTGATGGTTCAAGAGCTTTACCCACTGCTCCCTTGCCACAGCAAGCACGAAACCTCAGGCCAGAGCACTGCAAAGACACCTCCATCCTCCAACTGCAGACACATTCAGGGCAGTTTTACAAATTCACGGCGCTCTTTTAACCCAACAGGGCCAACACGCACTGCCATTCACTGATAAAGATGTACTCTGGCCCCCAGACAACTTATTATCGACGGGCTTGTATACCTGACAAATACAGAAAAACGAACATGTTTGACCGATTCCCTGACCCCGCCACAATGGGCTGCTTTGTGAGCCCTTAATATCCTTATCAGGTCTGTCTAGACACCCTGACAGCAATTGTCCTTCGCGATGTCAAAACGCACCCTGACCTCGCTCCTCGGCCTCCAGGAGCACTCGGGTGGGATGAATGTGGGGGCAAATTGGCTTCCCCCTCCATGGGATGCACCTGTGTCGGCCCCGCGGGGCCACAAAGCTGCTCCGAGCAACTTCTCCAAAGAAAGGTGCCTCCCAAGGCAAAAAAACTGCAACTTAAAGCCACCCGCAAGGGAAATATTGTGGAGGCTAAACCATGGGATAGAAGTAAAGGCATTAAAAATAGCCAAACATTTAATTTTTAGCATTATAAGAAGGGCACAGCAAATATTTAAGATGCTCTACGTGTTTGCCACATGTTAAAAATGAAAATAAAAAAAGCATTTTTCAAGAAAAAACTAAGTAACTATACTACAAATTCACAGCAGACAAAGGAAAAAGACACACCATAATATAACAAACACAAAAAAAAAAGAGAGAATTTTATCCTGAAGATGCGGGATAATAAAAGACGTAATAAACCAGAGCTATCTTAGCCCTAAAGCTAGGAAGGCTTTGCAAAGATTGTTTAATTGATTTTTCTTCTATTAAAATGCAGATCACACTGTCTGGGATTCAGAAACTCAGACACGCCTTTGTGTGCACCCCGCTCCATGAAGTCCCCTGTCTGAAACCTGCACAATGCCCAACTCCCATGTGCTCAAAGCCATGCTGTTCCTTTTTGTCTGCGCGTCCCCGGGCCGAGACGCAGCGAGGAGAGGCAAATCCTCCAGCCGGCCTCCAAAGTTCATGTTTTTAGCTAGAATCTAACCTAAGCCGTTAAAGAAGACTCCGAGGAAGACCAGATTCGACACAGCAAGGCCCACGTCAACTGCACTTTTATATTTTCTGAACAACCTCTAGCCCTTATGATGAATTTGGGATTTATTTGATTGCTTCATCTATGAGCAAGACGGCTGAGCAGTCAGGGCCCTGAGCTGCTGGGCTGGGGGAACAATATCCAATTTCTCTACAAATTAGATATTAGTTTTGCTCTTGTAGGCAACATGAGGACACCCACTACTCTGTCTTGGAAGCACAACAGCCTGTTTTGCATCTTCTCTAGAAGTAGTTTGTTTATAACAATTGACCTGAGCAAGAAAGAAGCAAATCAATTAGTCTCATTGCTACATTTTAAGCACATAGGCTGATTTTTGGGCTGATTTTAGGCTGATTTGTCACATGCACAGTTTGCATTTCCCCCAAAACCTAGGCTGAGCAAATCCTAACTCAAATACATTCAGCTTCCAAAGGGCTCGTGGAGCCAAAGGTTTAGTGTTTTTGTAGCAGCCAGCACATTAGACATCTGGACATTAGCCGACTGTAATTGATTCTAGTTGTGATTTAATTTAAAAGCATTCTGAAGAAGATATTAATCTCAGAGCTCTGAAGCAAAGAGAGATGTGTCGGGGAGGAAGACAGATTCAATTCCCTGGGCAACTGTACTAAAAGGTACCCTTGAATTCCCAATAGCTTCATCATAAACCATATCCAGAGGGGACAAATAAGGAAGAAGTGGGATAACGCGGCAGCACAGGATGCCACAACCAAGAGGATGTTTTTGGAGCGTTGTAGGAGGCACCCTCAATTCAACGGCAACCCTCGGGTTAGCAGAGCATCTAGCTAGAGGTCGGTGTCTTCTTGAAAGGTGCTCAGGCAGCTGCAAACAGCACGAACTCGACCCCTTTGAGGATGCAAAACCTGCTCCAGCAATGCTGCTTCACAAAGCAGAGCTCAAGCAGGGTCCAGCTCCACAAGTCACTCACACAATCCCAGAATAATTAAGGGTGGAAGGGACCTCTAAGAGATGATCTATTCCATCCCCTGCTCCAGCAGGGACACCTGGAGCACGTGGCACCGGGTCACTCGTTGCCGCTTGCCTTGGGGTCAGGGTCCTGAAATCCAGGCCCAAACAGGACTATTCTGCAAGGGACTCGGCCCCACGAGACTGCCACATATGATCTCATTCCAGATGTCCAGCTTATAGGTTAACCAACTTGCTCTTCAAGTTGGAGTGGAGAGAAAAACATCACATTCCTTAGGGGGTTGTGTTTTGCTTTTCTACAGAATATTAAGTCATGAATCATTCCAGCTCCTCTCACACTGGACTCGGAGAGAGTTAGCCTATGAATTCTTCACTTGCTTTAGCTATATTAACTCAATCTCATTAAATTCTCTACTAGTTAAAGGATTGTTTTCTAAGAAGTGAACAAACATTAGCCATCTCTCCATCTACATATCTGGAGTAAGCCAGTCTTGGTGATAAACTGGGAAGACAGCTTATAATAGAGTTGCAAAGCAAAAACCTAAGGGTAGGTTAAAACATTTCTCTGTTTTAACCTGTCAGAAATTAAGTTTTGTTACCTGAACTGCAATCCAACTGGCATTGACAGCATGTTCTCCAAAGGGCCCAAACCCTGAAACAGAAGGAAAAAGCTCACAGTGACAAAGTCATTCTGCCTGGTTTGGCTGCACACTGCAAAGGGGTTTGCACCTGCCTGTTTTCTACTTTCTGAAAGACAAACCACTTCTTACAATACTCAATTCTTACTTACTTCCCACCTAAGTATGAAACAAGAGCCTTTTCACAAAAAGGACTGAAATATATACCTTTTATTATATTATTATATACCTTTTTTTTCCCTCCCATCAGACACCAGGAAAGTTATTCTTTTCCCCTCCTGACCGGGTTAGAAAAACTTATTAACAAGTAAGTTGACTGATGTCACAGAACAACAACCATTATTGGATTTTCCAGTCCACAACAGCTGCTTCTACAAGTACGGACAAGTCCATCTCACATATTTCTGCTCTACTTGGAAGGTCTTCACCCAGATCTCTATTAGCTTCGGTTCTCTTCTAAAAGGAGATAAACAGACCACTGCTGACAAATCACCTGGCAGCAGAGCCTTATAAAAATACTCACCGTGCCTAAATTTCCTAATGAATAACTTAAGAGTTAACTAGTAATCCATAACATCTTTTCCTGAGCAAGCACACAAAGGTTAGGCAATTTATCTGGGCGCGATGTCGATACGCTTTAATTTAAAATGCCAGGGTTGCACTACGAGCCTAATGCAATTAGAAGGCATAAATTCTGTCTAACTTGCAAAAGGAGCTGAGAGGGACTACAAATATTATATGGCATTAATGGAAACACGCTATTTGCTATCAAAAGCGAGCTAAGCCTGAGGTACCACTGCTCAGAGCCACATAAGGATTTATCCAGCAGGGATTCAGGGATTCTAGCAGGGAACTACACTCTTAAGGAACTCTCACACTTTAACCAGTGCCAATATCTCCTCAAAATTAACCTTTTTTTTCCCCCCACAATTAATCTTTTTTGTCCACAAGACCAAACAGTAGGTGGGTTTTCCCCCCCTTTATGGGCAAACCTCCAATATAATTAAGATAATCTACAGTTGCAGCACAAACAAACAAGGGTAATAAACAAATGATTTTGCAGCTGCTCGCACAAGTCAGGGACATACTAAGCAACTTTAGGAAACAAACGATCCCAACTCTCCATGCCTTGTTCCTAAGAAAACGATAAGCGTGAGAGTAAAAAGAATATTTGAATTATCTCTTTTTAACAATTTCAGCTACAAAAGAGGTGCATTGGAAGGGTGAAGTTCTACAGGTGCCCAAACATGTGGCGCAATTTGAAGCCAAATGTGAACTGCTGCAAATCCCACAAGGGGCGATTGCTTTTCTGACTCATCTTCTCTACAGATCCCGTTTTTTTTGTCTTTTACGGAAAACAGGCAACTTGGTGGGGTGGCATCGCACTCGACTGAGCGCTCCCAGGATCCGCATCCCACAGGGCTCTCCAAGGCTCGTTAGCACTAAAGCAGCTGCTGGGATCTTTATGGGACGCCCTTAAGCGGGTCTAAAAAACCAACTGCCCGTAAATAAGAGTTTTGCTCAGCAAGCACACACGCAGAGCAGCCAGGGAACACAACACCACCGACAACTTTAAGAAGGGGAATTTAGCGCGACATCCACAATGGGTTAGCACAGTAAATACGGGCAGAGCTGACGAGAGAACCACGGAATTTTGGAAAGCGCCTTCCTATGAATCCAGGGAAAACAGAGAAGTGCTGCAAGGAGCGGGGTGCTCACAGGTGCAAGTTTTCTGTTTAGTCACTGCTGAGCGCCACATTCCAGGTGGGAAAAGGCAGAATTTGGCACCCGCTCCGTGCAGCCGCTCTCTGCCACGGCCCTTGATGCGGTTAAAGCTGCTCCGGCGGATGAGGAGCCGGGAGCCCCTCGCGGCCCCCCCGGCAGCGCTGAATAGGCCCGCGGAGGTGCCCATTTGTCACCGCGCTGCCGGCGCCACAAATCACGCTGCTCCCTTTGTACCGCGGGAGCGCCGGGCACGGAGGGCTCCGCGGGGGCCGCCCGGGCCCCCCCCGGCCCGGCCCTCCTGCTCGGGGCTCCGCTGTCCTTCCACATGGGATCCGGCCTCCCCGGGGAGCACGAGGGGGGCTGGAAGCCCCCAGCCCCCCAGGGCACCCACCTCAACATCCATCGCAGACAGCCCCCCCTCAAGGAGCAGCCC